>SZWC01018581.1:0-10090 GCA_023375785.1 Penium margaritaceum
CAAGCAGTTAGCCACTGGTCGGCTTGGGGTTGCGGACGTGGGTCCAAGAATCCCTAAACCCTCCAGCCGCTGAAGGGTTGGCCTCGGTTTTGAACCGAACTCGGTTTTGGGACCAAAACCGAACCCAAAAAACCAAACCGAAACCGAAACTGAAACTGAGTTCGGTTTCGGTTCGGTTTCGGTTTTGGCCCAACCAAAACCGGATTCTTATAGTACTCAGTCTGTAAGAGGTTCGGTCTTGGTTCTTTTTATTTTTCTCACCAAAAAATGACCAAAACTGACCAAAACCGACCTAAAACCGACCAAAACCGACCTTAATTCACAAAAATTGATCAAATTAATCAAATTGATCAAATTGATCAATCGGCGGGGAAGCTCCTCCTCCTCCGGGACAAGGAGAAGCTGAACTCTGTGCTCCGGCCTCATCAGTACAGCGTGGGCGTGTCCGACGGTGCAACTCTCCTGGTACGAGGGATCAGGGCCATCTTCACCGCCAACCCCTCATTCTGGCTACTCCGACTCGGCATCCGCAACGCCTTTAACGCGGTGGAGCGGGCGTCGGTGTTCACGGCGGTCCTTGACTCAGGTCTGGGATCCTGGATTCCCTACCTTCGGCAGTTCTCCGTCCGCTGTGCCCAGCTCCTCCTCTTCAAGGTCAACACACCTGCCGTCCCGGAGAGCGCCCGCGGCGTCCGCCAGGGCAATCCACTAGGTCCTGCACTCTTCGACCTCGCCCTGGCCCCTGCTCTACAGGCGGCATCCCAGACCCTGTTGGCGGAGAGTGGTGACCGACTGGGCCACATTGGCGCCTACCAGGACGACGCGATTGTCTGCACCCCCCCGCCCACCTCTTAGGGGTCTGCATGGCAGCCTTTGTGGAGGCTGCCGCTTTTCGCGGCCTACGCGTTCAACCTGGGAAATGCCTACAGTGGCAGCGCTTGACGGAGGCCATCCCCCCCACGCTCGCTAAGCTGCCTCGGACGCCCGGAGGAGTGGAGGTCCTGGGCTGCCCGGTTGGCAACCATGACTTTCAGGAGGAGTGGGCAGAGGCATGGTTGCCGCAGCAGACCCGCGATCTCCGACAGCTCTGTCGCATGGAGGACGTACAGGCTGCAATGACCATCCTCCGGCTCTGCATTATCCCGCGGTTGGACTTCTGCGTACGGGCCCTGCTCCCCGAGCGGTGGTGGGTAGCGGTGCAGCAACGGTTCGACGACGTTGTGTGGGCGGCGGTCCTCTTGCTACTACAGGTGACAGCGGCTGCCGACCGCGCGACGGAGGAGTGGGACCTGTAGCAGCTTGCCCAGTGGCAGGTACAGCTGCCCTTCTGCTTTGGCAGCGCTGGCCTCCTCAGCGCCCGTGACCAGTAGCCACTCGCCTTTGCATGCGCCGCAGGCTCCCTCCACGCTCTGGTCTCTAACTTCACCTGTCTCCTGCCCTCCGCTCGGACTCTTGACTTCCTCACCCTCTTGTGGCGGCGAGTGGAGGAGCTACCAGTGCAGGTGTTTCGCACCTTCCCCTCTCTTGACAGCCTGCAGCAGGGGCCAGTGCCACGCCTCTACCAGTAGCTGAGTGAGGTGTGGTATGCGAGCCGACGGGAGCGGTGGGCGGAGGAGGCAGGGACAGTAGCGCTGCAGCACTGCTCTTGCCTGGTGCGCTGTGGATCGAGCATGGGGTGTTGCCGCCGAGCACAGAGCAGATGCTGGGCCACAGCGACGCGGGGCAGCGCACTTTGGCTCCAGGCGACGCCGGCCGGGGAGGACGACCGGACCTTCCTCCCTGCGGCAGACTTCCGACTCCATGTGCAGCTCTGGCTAGGCCTCCTC
Source organism: Penium margaritaceum (assembly GCA_023375785.1). Lineage (NCBI taxonomy): Eukaryota > Viridiplantae > Streptophyta > Zygnematophyceae > Desmidiales > Peniaceae > Penium > Penium margaritaceum. Next base: position 1,827 of record SZWC01018581.1, read on the forward strand.
CTCGCACACCTCGAGCAAGTACGGGTCCACCCCCTCGAACCTGCTGCTGTGACCCGAATTGAGAAGGAGGGCGGCGCGATCTGGCATGTTCATAATGCCATCCGTGACGAACTTGCTGACGTGTGCCGAGAGCACCGTCTCCCAGTCCGCGTGGAGCCGACGGATGTGCTGCCCTTGCCGGGAGGGCGAGGGTACCTCCGCACGGACCTCACCTTGATGGACCACGACCTCGGCGTCACGTGGGTGTTGGACGTCACGGCGGTGGACGCACAGGGACACCGGGCCATAGGGCCCGGACGAGCTCTCGAGGCTGCTGAGGAGGAGAAGGTCGAGAGATACAGAGCGGCTCCGCGGCGGGGGCACCACCTGCGACCCCTGGCTTGGGAGACTCTGGGCGGCCTAGGAGAGGAGTTCTGGGTCTTCCTGGCCCGCCTGGCCAAGATCTGCCTCTCACGCGGGACGTGGCAGTGCTCGGCGGAGACCCTCGCATACTGGGCACAGCGAGCGGTGCGGTGAGCATCCTCGCACAGCGTGCCTCCATCGCAGGGATCCGCGCCCAGTGCGCGGCCATCCGGCTCTACGTCTCCACCCATGCCAGAGCCTCTGCCCCCTTCACTAGCGAGGTGGCCCCCATCGCGCGCCAGGGACGCGTGCGCTCCCTCCTCACACTCTCTGCCCTCTGCGGGGTAGAGCCGACTTTCTGGGAAGCCTAGCTCCCGGAGAGTCTGGGAGGTGCTTACTCGCTGCTCCCTTCTAACATTCCTGGCCATAGGGCCTTGCCCGAGAACCCTGAGTGGGCGTTTGTGGTGGCGCGAAGGACTTTGGCATCCTCCCCATCTTTTAGCGGTCTTGGTCACAGGGCCTCGCCTGAGAACCCCGTTTTGGCTTGCCTGAGGTGGTTTGAAGGATGGTGACATCCTCCCCACCGTGTAGCGGTCCTGGCCACACGGCCTTGCGCGAGAACCGTGTTCTTGTCTGCTTGAGGTGGCGCGAAGGACTTTAGCATCCTCCCCACCATTTGTCATGTTGTCATGTTCAAGGAAAATGATTATTAAAAAAATAACAATAAAAAACATTGATCAAATCTGACCAAAACCGACCAAAACCGACCAAAACCAGCCTGAAACCGACCAAAACCGACCAAAACCGGCCTAAAACCAACCAAAACCGACCTAAAACCGATCTCAAAACCGAAACCGAAGCGGTTTGGTTCGGTTTTGGTTCTATGCTAGAGGGAAAAACCGACCTATTAAAAAACCGAAAACCGAAACCGAAAACCGAAAAACCAAAAATCGCGGTTTTCCATCCCTACACGCTGGACCCCAGCGTGTACCTTACACGCTGGACTCCAGCATGTAACTATCAGTGGNTTTGGCTTGCCTGAGGTGGTTTGAAGGATGGTGACATCCTCCCCACCGTGTAGCGGTCCTGGCCACACGGCCTTGCGCGAGAACCGTGTTCTTGTTTGCTTGAGGTGGCGCGAAGGACTTCAGCATCCTCCCCACCATTTGTCATGTTGTCATGTTCAAGGAAAATGATTATTAAAAAAATAATAATAAAAAAATTTGATCAAATCTGACCAAAACCGACCAAAACCGACCAAAACCAGCCTAAAACCGACCAAAACCGACCAAAACCGGCCTAAAACCGACCAAAACCGACCTAAAACCGATCTAAAAACCGAAACCGAAGCGGTTTGGTTCGGTTTTGGTTCTATGCTAGAGGGAAAAACCGACCTATTAAAAAACCGAAAACCGAAACCGAAAACCGAAAAACCAAAAATCGCGGTTTTCCATCCCTACACGCTGGACCCCAGCGTGTACCTTACACGCTGGACTCCAGCATGTAACTATCAGTGGCTGCGACTCATCCTCTCATGAGAGCGGGTGAATTGCCGACCAAAATGCACAACACATTTCTCATGAAATCTTCATTTTTTTTAACTTGTGGCATGGAGGAGGACAAAGTTTCCTCTACATCCAGTGCATGATAGGGACTGCTCAATGCCCATACTCACTGCAAACGTCAACACCACCAAACGCGACACAGCCCCCTGCTTCCCTACCCCCCGCCTTGCAATGCTCGACCATTGATGGTCGGCCGTTTGCTCCTGGAGGTGGAGCCCTCTCCGTTCTGACGGCAGCTGCACCAGTGGAAAAGGGAGCAGCAGCAACGATGGCTATCGCAGACCACAGTGCTGTGGAAGTTCTCGATCATGACGGCGCAATCCACCACCACAACAGTGGCAACGATGCCAATGACGACATTCCACGGCAACAATAGTGAGAGTGACTTTTGGGTGATGAGAACTCAGCAGCGACAGAGCCGGCATGATAGCAACATTGCAACGCAGGGCGGCAACGGCGGCAGTGGCGGCAGTGGCAGCAACAAAGACGACGTCGTCAATGACGACAATGACAAAGACGACGATGACAGCGACGACGAAGACGGCGGCAGCGGTGACGACGACGACGACAACGATGACGACGACGACGACNTCACGTCATACCAACGACGGAACTCCCGCCACGGGCGAGGGAAGAGGAGCTGGCCTGCATGGCCAGCCATCTGGAATAGGTAGACGTGAGTGTTGTTTGGTAGGTGCAGTGGGCGGCCGCGCTTACCTGCGATCAACGAGGGAAAGGGGCGGCAGCAGCATGGGTGCGTGGTGAGTAAAGAATGCCAGCAGTTACTGCTGACAAACACACGACTGGTGTTGCATGGTCAGCAGTTGCTGCTGACAAACACACGACTTGTGTTACATGGTCGGCTGCGCTTGCCGGCGATCAACTAATGCGGGACTGCTGATGTCAGCAGCACAACTCCCTCCTAGGCGTACTGCACCAGAGCAAGGAGTATGAGGAAGTGCGGAAGGTACGAAGTCATGCTGGTACTAAGCTGGTGCTGCAGAAGCCACCAACACCCGCAACACCAGCAACACAAGCAACACCAGCAACACCACCGACACCACCAACACCACCAACACCAGCAACACCGGCAACACCACCAACACCACCAACACCAGCAACACAAGCAACACCAACAACACCACCAACACCACCAACACCAGCAACATCTCTGGCGAGGAAGTTCAACCTCCGTCCCAATCCAACAGAGGCCATGGGAGGCCACACACCCCACCCACTTTTATTTTTGTCTCCGCAAACACAGCACCACCATGCTGCGCGCAGTGCACGGGGTACTTCACTCATGACGAAGTGGCTCTGCACAACGCTGGTGAAAGGTTCTACACAAAGCTGGTGAAAAGTTCTGCACAACGCTGGTGAAAGGGTCTGCACAACGCTGGGGAGAGGGTTTGCACAACACTGGTGAAAGGTTCTGCACAACGCTGGTGAAAGGTTTTGCACAACGCTGGTGAAAGGTTCTGCACAATACTGGTGAAAGGTTCTGCACAACGCTGGTGAAAGGTTATGCACAACGCTGGTGAAAGGTTCTGGCCCTTGCACTGCCTTTGTGAAGAACATGTGTGTCGTACGTGCTGTGACGTAGGCACCAGTCACGAGCTTTGCGCACTCCAGAGAGATGGCAAACATGTACGCATTGCACCAGTCACGAGCTTTGTGCACTCCAGAGAGATGGCAAGCACGTACGCATTGCACCAGTCACGAGCTTTGTGCACTCCAGAGAGATGGCAAGCACGTACGCATTGCACCAGTCACGAGCTTTGCGCACTCCAGAGAGATGGCAAGCACGTACGCATTGCACCAGTCACGAGCTTTGCACACTCCAGAGAGATGGCAAGCACGTACGCATTGCACCAGTCACGAGCTTTGCGCACTCCAGAGAGATGGCAAGCACGTAGGGACACAAATGGTTGGTGATGGGGAAAGAGAGTGCAAAGGAAAATAGGATGAGCAAGCAATCCACACATTCGTGCAAAGGAAATAGGATGAGCAAGCAATCCACACATACACGTCTGATCCGCCGCACTGCATGCTCTACCCACGTACCAGGCACGAGCTTTGGGCGTTCGAGAGAGATGCCGAGAACAGAGGGGTCGAAGTTGGCAGGGTCGAAGTAGTAGGTGTTGACGAGCACGCGCACGAAGCGGTAGAACATGGGTGACACCTCCACATCGTCCTCCACCACCATGGCGAACTCGTTGTCCGACACCGGCCACCATGCCTCCACCCATTGCTGCACCACGCCTGCACTTGAAGACCTGCGGAAACAAGAGGAGGACAAAAGATAAACGCCAGCAATAGCAACAACAAAAAACTGAAATATTCTACAGAATGTCCAAAGCCGTGGAGACGAGAGGACAAGGACAAAAGGATGACACAAGAATGAAAAAAGGACGACAAAAGGACTACAAAGGGACGACAAAAGGACAAAAAAAGGGCAACAAAAGGATGAGAAAGGGACGGCAAAAGGATGAAAAAAGGGTGACGGAGGGACAACAAAAGGATGACAAAGGGACAACAAAAGGACGACAAAAGGACGAAAAAAGGACGACAAGGGGCGACAAGGAAAACTGGAACTGAGCGCAACTGAATGAGACTGAGTGTGGAGTGCCACACAGTTGGTGCATGCATGCATGGGCATACAACCTGGCACACAAGCATGACACTAAGACGGACGCTACATGTCACCACATCGCCATCCACAGCCACAACGACCTCACAGTCTAACACAGTCTGAGACTGCCTGCCACGCCTCCACCCACTGCTGCACCACAGCCTGCCACGCCTCCACCCACTGCTGCACCACAGCCTGCCACGCCTCCACCCACTGCTGCACCACAGCCTGCGCTTGATGCCCTGTCGAAGGGAGAACCAGGGCAAAAGTAGAAGCGGGTGGTGGTGCTCGATTGCAGTGAAGGTGGAGGTGCTTGCAAGTGGTGTGCATGTCTTTTGTGCACAAGTGTGGAAGGACCATGCCATGCCATGCCGCTGCATCTGCCACTGAGAAACATCCAACCCATGTTGCACCACTTTCATGTTGCACCACTTTCATGTTGCACCACTTTCATGTTGCACCACTTTCGTGTTGCACCACTATTGTGTTGCACCCATCCATCATGTCAATCATCTGCTCCCAGAAGGGCTGGTAGTTCGATTTTTTTATCTCATTAAGTAAATCGGATCGACCGAACAGTCACTAAAAATCGACTTCAATCTAGATCGAAATCGAGCTGATCGTTTGGTCAATGTCATCAATGATTTGATTGTGATCTTCATTGGATGCTAGGATATCAATCTGATTCAAGTCGATTTTCAATTCAATTCAATTTTTTTAATCCATATCATTCACATAACTTGCTGTTTTCGGAAGAAATCCTCACCTTTTCTGTTCTCAGTGACAGAGAACATCATGGCATGGATGCAGAGATTTCCAGTGACTTTGTCTCCAGTGCATAAGACAACGTTCATGGCACATATCATGCAAATCAGGGCTCTGGAACGATCTGCAATTTTATCTTGATTTGGGAGGAGGGGCCCCAGTTTCAATCTGATCAGTGATCCAAATCACGAATTTCGATTGATTTAAAAAATCGAAAGGCGACTTTTGGCGATTTTTTATTTCATTAAATCGAATAGAAATCGAACTACCAGCCCTAGCTCCCAGGACCCCCAATGACCCCCAATGCGCCACAAGCCCTAAGACGAAAACGCCAACAACCACGGCAGCTGGCTGGCAGCATCCAAGGAAAGAGAGGCACACAGAGAGCAAGAAGGAACGCAGGCGGGCATGCGAGCAGACAGGCTGGCTGGTGGGCAGATGAGCAGGCAGGAGGGGAGGCAGCGTGAGCAGGCACGCTGGCAGACAGGCTGGCTGGATGAACAGGGGAGTGGACGAGCAAGGAGATACATGCCTGCTAATTGTCAAACAGAGATGTGGAGACGGACGGACAGACGGGTCACCCATCTCGGGTGGACGGACGGACGGGCGGACAGGCAGGCGGACAGGCAGGCTGGCAGGCTGGTAGGCCACCAGGCAGGGGGTGGAATGTTGGGCGGGCATATGGACAACGTTAAACGAGAAAGGCTGCACAAGTGGAATTAATGGCCAGCTGTCCGCTGCACAGTGGATGGACAAACAAACAGATTGATCGATGGACAAACAGACAGATTGATCGATGGACAAACAGACAGGTTGATCGATGGACAAACAGACAGGTTGATCGATGGACAAACAGACAGGTTGATCGATGGACAAACAGACAGGTTGATCGATGGACAAACAGACAGGTTGATCGATGGACAAACAGACAGGTTGATCGATGGACAAACAGACAGGTTGATTGATGGACAAACAGACAGGTTGATCGATGGACGACAGACTGACAGGTGAGGATCAGAGTGAAAAGAGAAAGAAAGGTGGGGGGGCTGAAGAGGAAGGATGGACGGTGGGGAGGAGGAGACGGCGAAAGCAAGAGCGGAGGCAGAGAAGGACAGGCGGGGACACAGTGCGGAGGGGAGGGAGGCTCGGAGGTAGGATGGGTGGAAGTGAGATGGAGCGCAGGCAGAGGGGAAGGGCGGAAGGGACGAGAGGAGAGAAGGGTTAAAGGAAGGAAGGAAGAAAAACGACATTGTGAGGGAGCGAAAGGGAGAGAGAGAGGGAAAGAGGGGGACAGAGAGAGAGAGAGAGAGAGAGAGAGAGAGAGAGGAGAGNAATAGTGGAGAGTATGTTGCCAAAGGCCACCAAAACAGTGCGCAGGTTCTGGCCGTCTGTCAGACGCACCGATAGTGCACGTCTTTGGGTCCATGGGGCCACGAGAACTCTTGCAGAAACTGCAGAATCTCATGAGAGCGAGCCAGACTCTCCTCCAGCTCTGTCAGATTTTGCTGCGGCTGCTGCAGCTGCTGCACCTGCTGCGCTGCTCCTGCAGCCTCTCCAGCAAAATCAACACCCAAAGCAGCAGCTGCACCCTCTGCTGCCCTGCTGCTGCTGCCCTCCCTACCCCCCTCCACACCTGACCGCTGCCCTCTTGCTGCCCCTGACAGCAGACCCGGTGCTCTTGCTTCTGCTAGTGGTGCTGGTGGTGCATGGTCGAGGAAGACGTGCAGGCGCACGACATCGCCGTCATAGTGTGCGTTTGCTAAAGAGTCAAGACAGCGCTTGAGTGAGGCCAGTCTGCTGTACGCCAGAACCTTTATGCGCAGCTGAAACGGCTGAAGCACGTTCGTCACCCGTGTCTGCATGGGGGAATGAAGCGAACAGCACACAACCATGCGACAGCGATAACAGTCATGAGAACGGCGATGACGCGGAATTGGTGTCGCTGACAACAAAGATGACAACAGCAGCCACAGTGGCGACAATGGCTACGAAAGTGGCAACAACCATGTCTCCACCGATGGCAAGGTAAGTGACAGAGACAATGGTGGCGGCAACGACGACAAAGACAGCAGGCACAACGACGAGGACAGCCACGACAACGACGAGGACAGCGACGGCGACAATGACGAGGATGGCCACGACGACGACGACGGCGGCGGCGGCGACGAGGACGACGACGGCGGCGGAGGCGGCTGCGACGATGACAACAACGACGACGACGACGACGACGACGACAACGATGACAACGACGACGACGACGACGACGACGACGACGACGACGACGACGACGACGACGACGACGACGACGACGACGACGACGACGACGACGACGACGACGGCGGCGGCGGCGGCGGCGGCGGTGGCGGCAGCGACGACGACGAGGAGGACTGCGACGACAACAACGACGACGAGGACGGCGAGGACGATGATGAGGACGGCGGCAGCGATGACGACGACGACGACGACGACGACAACGACGACAATGACGACGACGAGGACGAGGATGGCGACGAGGACGGCAACGACGACGGCGACGGCGACGATGACGACAACAACGACAACAATGACGAGGAGCGACAACGACGACGACAACGGCGAGGCCGGCGACGACATCGACGACGAGTACGGCAACGATGAGGACGGCGACGACGACGATGACGGCGACGACGACGACGATGACGACGACGACGAGGACGAGGACGGCGACGACGACGAGGACGAGGACGGCGACGACGATGACGAGGACTGCGACGACGACGAGGACAGCGACGGCAACGAAGACAATGACGACGACGACGACGACGAGGACAGCGACAACAACGACTAGGACGGCAACGGCGACAACGACGACGACGACGAGGGCGACCAAGACGACGGCGAGGACGGCGATGACGACGATGAAGACGGTGACGGCGGCGGCGGCGGCGACGACAACGACGACGACGACGACGACGACGACG
>SZWC01018581.1:10701-32035 GCA_023375785.1 Penium margaritaceum
AGGACGGGCCAGTCGCTAGCCCTGCCGTCGCCACTGCCGCCCCGCGTTTGCCGAATCACTGTCTCATGGATCTCTGCCTGGTGGCCCACGACGCCCAGCAGCAGCACTAGAAGCACTAGAGACCCCAGAGCCGACAGCCCGTGCTGCACTAGCCGCGGCAGGCCGCTGCTGCCGCCGTTGCCGCCGGCTGCTGCTGCGGCAGATCCCGCTCCCGCTGCAGCAGTAGCAGTAGCGGTGGGGATGGAAGAGAGGCTCGACGAGCTGCGCGGCAACGCGGAAATGACGGTGCCCCGCTGCCAGCCGCCCTTGCTGCTCACGCCGCTGCTGATGCCGCTGCTGATGCCACCGGTTGAGATCCTCGAGGGGTTGGCGGAGTGGAGGTGGAGAATGGTGGGGTCGTCCTCGACCTTGTCTTTGTCAAGCTTCTTGTGGTGTCGACCCCGCGGGTCGCCGGATAGAGGCATGACGATATCTCGGCGCTTGGCTGCATCGGACAGAGGACAGGTGATGATCACAGCACAAGTCACTGATAGTGTGCGATCGGGGGAATGCCGCTAAGAGCACACAAATGAGATTTGTGTGGATGGCCGGTAACGTTGCTGTGAGGTGTCATGGCGCGTGATCACTCCAGCACCCACTGTACCCGGGATTCTAAGAAATCTCGACACCACTCTAAACGACGAGAATACCGATTACCCCTATTTTGTCATTCGCAATCCTCATTTACCCGAAACTCAGAACAGTACAACTCATCCGCAACCGATCTTTGAACAATAAATCCCATTCATCCCCTCTCCTAAGAATATGTCTCATTCGACCCAGCTAGCAACAACAAGCCCCATCCGCCCACCCTTCTTCACTATGCTCAAATAGCGACACTTGTCACCGCTTGAGCATGGTGAAATCGGGCATGCATGCTAAATCAGTACACTCCATCACAACCATCGTGATGCAAGGCTGCGATGGAAGGGGAAGCTACTAGTGTTGCGCCGAACGAAGCGTGGATGGTGAGCACGTAGAATTTGCAAGGCAAAAAACGATCTAGAATTTGGAAAACTTGAGCAATTTATAATTTGCGGTAAGTGTACCTCGAAAACAAGTGTCGAAATGATCCAACATACATATACAGGTGTCGAGTTACAAGTGAGGCCTAGTCAAGGTCGTTGGGTCAACTGTCGAGCCACTCGTGCGGAGTGGCGACGTGTGTGGTCGGATTCGAGAAGGTCCGCCGAAAAGTCCGGGGCCTTCAAGAATCAACGGTGAAGATGCGAGATGCATATTCATAAATCCATATTTGTCTCCATGCATCGAGAACTCGACCAAAAGGTTGTGATGCTTCTGTTCGTAGGTTTGCGAGAGTGGTCTAAGCTGTCGGAAGGTTTGGGAATATCCACCGACCGGACAGTTGGCCAGTTTGCACTAAATTGTTGGAGTCATTATAGCGGTCTTCGCGACGCAATGTGTTGTTTTTGTCATAACAAAAATGCCCACTTAGAAAACATCAGGGACTCGTGTACATCTGGTACGTAACACTTCCCCCCGTTTTAGCGGCGACGTCTCGGCACGGGTGCAGATGTGGCCGGGTGATGGCGGTAGTAGCCGTCGATGAGATTATTGACGTCTTCGAGGTTGTTCTAGGGTTCCCAACTGTTACGCGCGGTGTTGTAGCCGTGCCACGTGACGAGATATTCTATCTTCTTGTCTCGTCGTCGGTGGCCAAGGATGTCCTCCACGACGTACTCTGTGTCTTCGTCCACATGAACGGGAGGCGGAGGAGGGGCATCTCTGCCAGGGAAGTTCTCTCCGGGATCACGGTAATGCTTGAGTCTGCTAACATGGAACAACGGATGAGCTTGCATAATGTCGGGGAGTTTGAGTCACACAACCACAGGGGTTTGCATGCGCTCGATCTCAAACGGGCCCAACCATCGGGGTTTGAGCTTCAAACTGTCGGATCCGCGGAGCTTGATGTTTGTCAAGCTAAGAAGGACTTTGTCGCCAACGGTGAAGATATTGTCATTGCGATGTCGATTAGCTGCTCGCTTCATCGCTACTTGTGTCTTCACAACGGTTTGTCGTGTTTCCTCCCAGGTGGTCGTACAGTCTCGGCGTTGAACGTCCATCGCGGGAATGCTACTGCGACTTTGTAGTCCAATTGGTGTGGCGGGAAGTTTGCCATACGCCACTTCCAATGGGGCTTTTGCCGTTGTAGTGGAAACTGTTGAATTATGTGTTATTTTAGCAGGTGGGAGTTTTTGTGCCCAACCCGTCTCATGAGGTTGGCATAGTGTTCTAAGCATTTGTTCCAGCGTCTAATTTGTCCACGCAGTTTGATCGCTGGTTTGAGGATGAAACACCTTTGAGTGTTGAATTCTCCTGCCGTAGCGAGTCACCAGTTTGCGTCCAACACGATTGATGAATCGACCATCTCTGTCGAACGTGATGGTTCTCGGTGCGCCGCGTAGCCACACGATGTTGTTTAGAAAAAACCATGTTGTTCCCTCGGCGGTGCCGGTGGTCGTTGTCGGGATCAAGTGGGACATTTTGCAGAAATTGTCTACGACCACGAGGATTGTGTCATATCCCTTTGGTTTGACCGGTAATCCTGTGACGAAGTCCATGGAGATGTGTGCCCATGGTTCCGTTGGAGCAGGGAGCGGTTGCAAAAGCCCGGGTGGCGTCGTGCGACCGGATTTTTGTAGTTGAAATGTATGGCAGGTTTTGCAGAAGCTGGCCACGTCGAACTGCATCTTTTCCCACTAGTAGTTTTTTGTCAGCTTCTTCAGCGTCTTGTCCTCTCTAAAGTGTCAACCTCGTCGGGTGTCGTGGCACTCTTCGAGCAACATACGGCGGAGTTTGTCGTTTGGGGGAAAGGCCACTTGGTGCGTCGAACCAAAATTCTGCTACATCATATCCGTTGTGCTTGTCGTAGCCTCGTGCGAACAGTCAATCAAGGTATGGATCTCGCTGTAACTATAGCATTGCCACATTCGCCATGAAATCTGGTTGGCAACTAGGTGCGACTGTTGGATTGATTTTGCCTGGCCGGTACTCGATTTTGTAATCGAACCCGGACTGGAGGAACTCGCCGACTGAGATTCGGCTGCGTCTTTAAGTATTGTAATGCGTGGTTGCTGGTACGCACGATGCATCGGCGACAGTCCAGGTAGCATCGCCATGTCTTGAACGCGTGCACGACTGCCAGCATCTCCTTCTCGTGTACTGTGTAGTTGAGTTCCTGTTCTCACAGTTTTCGAGACATGTAGGCAACCGGTTGCTCGCCGTTGCCATGATCTTGCAGAAGAATCGTGCCAATGGCTCGGTCTGATGCATCCGTGGCCATGATGTGGTCGACCGTTAGATTGGCTAATGGTAGGGTTGGTGCCGAAGTCAGAGCGTTCCGCAAAGCGCTGAACATTTCTTGTTCGTTGTCTCCCCACCGCCACTCGTTTTCGTTTTGAGCAAGGTCGGAAAGCGGCGCTGACACTCGGCCATAATCGCGTGCAAATTGTGAGTGGTAATTACAGAATCCAAGAAAAAGCTGAATTTCTTGAATGTTGGTCTGTGTCGACCTATGAGGGAGTGCTGCCACCTATTTTGGATCCATGGTGATCCGTCCACCGTTGATGACATGACCCAAACACTCCCTCGAACGACGACATAAGTCACATTTTGAGAGTTTTTTCAGAAAAATTCTCTCGTTGGAAAACTGTGAGGACTTTTTTAAGATGTCCATCATGCTCCCACGGGGTGTTATTGTACACCAAAATGTTGTCAAGGTACACCACGACAAAATCATCGAGGTAGGGATCGAAGATGTTGTTCATTGTCGCAATAAACGTCGCCGGGCCATTTGTGAGTCCAAATGGCATGACCGTGAACGCAAAGTGCCTGTAGCGGGTTCGGAATGCTCTCTTCTCAATGTCGCCGTCTGCCACGTTTATCTGGTAGTATCTTCTGCATGAGTCAATTATGCTGAAAATTCGAGCCCCTCGGAGTTGGTCCAAAAGGTCATCAGCTCGGGAAAGAGAGTAGCTGTTCTTGATGGTGGCGTCGTTCAAACCCCGATAATCCACGCACATCCGCATCTCGCCAACTTGTTTTTTACGAACAGTACTGGTGCAACGTATGGTGACGTGGATGGGTGGATTGACCCCCGACCGAGCATCTCATTGAGCTGCTTTTTCAGCTTGGTCAGCTCATGATCGCTCATCCAATAGCCCCCTCGGACGGCAGGTCCGCTGCCTGGTTTCAGTTTGATGTGATGGCCGATGTCTCCCAGAGGAGGTAAAGTCTTCGGGAGTTTGTCGAGAAAGAGGTTTGCAAACCCATGGATGAGGCGTGCAAACGTTTCCAGTACTATCGCAAACTTCCTTGAGGCTGACGAGGCCGATGATGAGTCAGCTGTCGCGACTTTCGCTTCTTCCATTGGCTCGAGATGTATGAGCCACGCACAAGCTCCTTGTCATAGACCATGCTTGGCCACGTTGAGCGATATCGACTGCATAGGTTGTGGCTTTTCGGTTTCCACTGCTTCCTCTACTGCTACCACCTCTGCTGCTTTCGCGATTGGCTTTTGTCTTGCATGGTGAAGTTGTCGGTTGGCACCGTTAATCTCCATATACACATTGCCTCTGTTCCAGTTGACCTGCAAATTGTGCCCGTATAAGAAATCCAGTCCGAGGATGATTTTGTGGTCGCTCACTTGACATTGCCTCCAGACCGTTACATCCCATAGATCTCCCACTTGTAGTCGTAGTGGTTCTTGGAGTCTCCGTATATGTAGTCTCCCATCGACGATTTCTCCTTCAAGTACCCCTGGTTCGATTTGCAAGTCCAACTTGCAAACCATTTCGTTGCTTAGGAAACTATGTGAAGCTCCTCCATCCAATAGTGCCGGTATTGTTATGCAACTTCTGCATCCTCGAGGTTGAAATTTTAGCAGTATCACTAGTTGTTTGTCCTTGTATCGGACATTGAACTTTGCGATCTCTGAAACCGTCTGCGGTAATGTGTGCTGTTCAGATGGGCGATCCTTTGGCGCAAACTGCTTCTCACGGACAAAAGTTGCACCTTTTACTCCTGCACTTTGCCATTTCCCGACTCATTTTCCTATGACTTCCCCCCGTTTTGGGCCTGTTGGTTGCTTCGACGGTTGCAAGCAATGTGCTCGAATTTTTCACAAATGTAACATGTTCACGCGTCTCTTTGGTCTACTTCCATCGGAGTCAAGGAGTTTGTCAACTGGTTCCTTCTGTTTCCACGATAACTGTGGCTAGGAGGTCGCCATCTGTCAGATTATTGGATCCAAGCGTTGTAGTTGGCACTGTTGATCATTTCTACTGATGTGATCACCTGCGGCATATCGTTCAGGATGCCAAAAATAGCGATTGCTTGCCGGATATCTTGCTTGAGGCTATTGTTGTAGTGAAATCAGAGTTTTTTTGTGGGTGATGTCTCCTCTGAGGATGATCTTGCGGAATCTGCGTGTGAAAATCCCCCATGGTGGATTGCTAACATAGACACTAGAGTTTGGAATGTACGACGGACTTCTCGTTAACTCGTCCAAAATGTGCAAGCATTGTATGCAAGGATTCACTCGAGTTGGTTGGTGGCGTCAACGCGTCTTGCCATTGTGGGATGATCTGCTTTAAGGGTAGAACGCCTGCAGACGACGATATGAGACGAGTGCTTTTGGCCGTTGATGAGGTCGCGCCAGTCTCCTGCTACCGTTGGATGGTCTTTAGATTGGACCACCAACTTAATGCCGTGCCACGCAAAAGTGCAGCCGTGAGGTTAATGTTTTTCGGATCATCGTTGACCCCAGCAGCGGTGAAATACACCTCCAAACTTGTCAGCCACATCCAAAATGTTGGTCCTTTTGAATTTGCACGATCAAACGGTTTTGGTGGAGCCAGACAAATTTTGGGTTTGCTCAAGAGTTGGGAATTTATCTCCACAAGCACCGCTTCATGCGCACTTGCATTGCGAAGATCCTCCATCGCGGTGTTGAGTTGTAAGAGCTGGTGGTTGTTGATCCCCTTGAGTATTGAGGTCCGGTTTACCAATTCCTCGTTGATCCGCGCCTGTCGTCCAGTGCCACCTGTCGTCATCAAGGCCATTGGTAGTGGTAGCTGGTTGTCGCCGTTAGGTCCGTGACCGGATTTGTTGAGGAGGCCATAGGAGTCGCTCAAGGTGCCGCATAGCTTGCCCCACCAGTATTCGCTGTCACTTCAGAGTTTGCGTGCATCGGCATGTTCTCCTCCTCAATCACCGAAGTTATCACCGAAGACCTGCTGCTGGTTGTCGCTTGCGCTTGCTTGCCTCACATCATAATCGCAAAGTCTGCGAAGTCTTGACGTGTGAGATGCAATGAAGACTTGTGCCAGGTAGTCCTCCACATGGGTAAAGTTGTCGAATGCCTCTCCAACACCGCTACACTCTGATACCAAGTGTTATCCCGAATGGAGCATGGATGGTGAACAGGTAGAATTTGTGATGCAAAGTATGATGTAGAATTTGGGACACTTAAGCAATTCACAATTAGCAGTAAGTGTACTTCGATGACAAGTGTCAAAATCATCGAAAATATACATGCAAGTGTTGAGGTCCGAATGAGGCATAGTCATGGTCGTTGGGTCGACTGTCGAGCAATTCGTGCGGAGTTGCATCGTGAGTGGTCGGGTTCAAGAAGGTCCGCCGAGAAGTTGGGGGTCTTTGAGAATCGATGATGAAGATGCGAGATGCATCTTTATAAATCCTCATGCGTCTCAATGCATCAAGAATGTGACAAAAACTCAATGTACTTCTGTTCATAGGTTTGCGAGAGTGGTCAAAGCTGTCGAAAGGTTCAAGAATATCCAATGAGGTCAAGGCAGTTGGCCACCTTTCACTGGACCGTCAAAGTGATAATCGCGGTCTTCACGACGCGATGGGCTGTTTGTGTACTAACAGAAATGCCCACTTGGAAAGATTAGGGACTCGAGTATGTCTGGTACGTAAGAATTTGATTTTTAGGGCGCGTTAGAGATTGCCAAGAAGGTTTCTAGCTTTATTACTGCTGATGTGGTGACACAGACCAGCCAACCGGTGCACTACCAAGCAAGCAGGTGCAAGAAACAGCAAGATTTAGGTTAGGGAGACGCACAAAATCTCATAAGCTCAAACAACTTGGTAATGCAGAGAGAGATGACAAGTGACAATCACACGGCGTTAATACTTGCCGCGGCGCATGGCGGGTGACGGAAGAGACAATGTTTGTTTGTCATAAAACCGGACCAAAACCCATGTTTTCCTTGTAACTCTGCACATAAGCATCCAAATGCAACACCACCTGAACCTAGAGATGCAAAATTTTGAGCCGGACGCTACTACTGTGCACAGGTTTGGCACCGATCAATGAACACACAATGCAAAACATGCAAATCGGGCTCAAGACCCAATCCACCAACAAAACTCTAGTGACTACAAAAAAAGTTACAGAGCACCCTAGCATGCACCTGAGACGCCATGGTAGCTGTCAAGCAGCTGGGGGTGGGTCAAGCCACCACCGTCTGTCCCCCGACATCATATGGGCTCAAATCAAGCATCTACATGAGCATGGACACGGCCGAGTGGTGACAACAAGCTTTACAAATAGACGAAAACGACTCACATCACAACACTCCCCCATGATGTCATGGTACGCATGTCCATACATGTGCAGAACTGATATAGTGTGTAACAAGATGCTCGACAGTCCATAATCACACACCCCACTCTCAGCCACTCTCAAGCAATGGGCAAAGCCCAACAGAACCATGAAATTTTTGCGCGCTAGTGCCATGTTCAGGAAGTCAGCCCGTTGAATGTCAATGCTGAACCAGATGACACAGATCATCTGTCGCTCCACACGAATGAGCACAAAATAATGCTCAATAGAAATGTGCTTCGTATGCGCATGATACATACCAGAGTTTTGTGCAATGGTAAGAGTACTCTGGTTGTCACAATGCATAATGAGGCAAGGCATAGCCTGCCACAACTCATGGAATAGACGATCCACCCACACTTCCTCAGCAGCCCCAGCTCTAAGAACAACAAACTCAGCCTCTGATGAGGTACGTGTGATACATCACTGCTTGCCGCTGCGCCACGACACAGCGGTGCTACCCAATAGGAACAGGTAGCTTGGCTGACCGCAACCATGAGGGCTCCACACCCAGTCACTCTCTGTGTAACCATCAAAAACCGTTGAACACTAGTGTCGAAAGCATAGTCTGAGGAACGTTGTGGAGACCACGTATTACACGACTTTCACACTCATGTGAAGGGCTCTCATCCAAGGACACTGTGAAAACTGTGCAAGGAGGTTGATAGCGAAGCCAGTGTCAGGTCTTATGGTAGTAGTTATGTACATCAAAGAGCTACTCAGGCGCAAGTACATGGTCACATCCACTGTCTCCCCCACCTAACGGGTTGATGTGATAAGGATGTGTTAGCTACTGAGCTAACCACCCCTGGCAAAAAATCCGTGAAACCGAAAAACCTCACGAAGGTTTTTACACCTTCTTCTTGTGTTGGCATGTGTCATGCACCATAAAATTAATCAATCATACAATTCACCTTGAAGTGTACTAAAACCTTAGCATTACATCTCAAGACGAGCTCAAGATGTCAATACGCAAGAGAGCATCAAGCAAAGGTTAATTGATCAACATGCATGACAAGTCCTTTGATAGTTGGCTGTCAAGTCCTAGAACTCAAAAGCACATTCCTGTGAAGAGGCTTGACCCAGCCACATCACCAATATGCTTGTACTGTGGGCTTGAAACATAAGCATCCTAGTGTCAATCTGACAAACCAACCATGTAGCTTCCAGGAAGCTACAGATTTTCTTTCTCGGAAGCTTCCATAACAACCAAGATGTGTATGGAGCTAGGATCAAACTCATGACCACTCACTTGGCCAAAAAAAAAAGACGTGGTCATATCCCACAAGAAATTGAGCATGGTTGAGTCACACCACAACGGATTGATGGATTATACCTCCATAAGGGGCAGAACATGCCTGATCCATCGTACACCATTGAAGAAAGGGAAAAAAATTCAATGAATCTCTCCCTTGCACCTTGCCTCAATGACCATCATCATTCGTCATCACTTGCGTTGACCATGCCGATGCTTTGCCTGCCTGCCTGGTGGAGATCCTTGTCCAGTGGCTATGTAAGCATGTCAGGCCGGTTCAGCTCGGTACCAACATACTCAATCTCCACTGTTTGCTTGTAAACCAAGTCCTGAGCATAGTGGTAGCAGATGTCGATGTGCTTTATGCTTCTAGACAGGACTGGGTTCTTGGACATGTCAATCGCGTTCATCCTATCAATCTTGATAACACTTTACCGTCTCTGTTGCATGTGGTGCCTTCATCTCAGATAGTAAGCTCTGTAGCCACTGCATCTCTTTACACACCTCAGCCAAGGCAATGTACTCAACTTCAGCTGTCGACAGAGAGAAACATTTCTTCTTGCGTCTCGCCCAGCTGACTGCACCTCCATTCAGCAGACACACGAAGCCGGAATTAGATTTCATGTCATCAACATTCCCTCCCCAATCAGCTTCGGTGTAGCACATGAGACGGAGTGACGCGGATCCAACGATGCCTCTAAACTGGAGCCCCACGTGCCGCACCCCCTGAAGGTCGCGCATGATGTGCTTAATAGCCTGCCAGTGATGTGGACTAGGATTGGCCACAAACCGGCTCACCTGCCTAACAACATGAGCTATATCTGGTCGGATGGCGACCATGGCATGCATCAGACCGCCCACTACACACCAATATCGGATGCCCAACATGTCAGTTTTCTCCACTTTGTTAGATGGGGACATGGAGGTTGAGAGCTTGCACACCGAGCTCATTGGTGTGCTGGGATGCTTAGAATCTGCCATGGCGTGTCATTTGAGGATGGAGTCAATGTATTTTGTCTTGTTCAGGCTGATGGTACCTACTACTCTGTCACGCTTGATGAAAATTCCAAGATAAAAGTCAAGAGGACCCATGTCCTTCATCTCAAATGTGCTACTCAGCTGCCCCTTGAGATCGTGTAGCAGCTGCATTGAAGAAGAGCATAGAATCAGGTCCTCCACATACAAGGCGACCAACATAATCCCTTTGTTATTCTCGTGCACGTACATGCTAGGGTCATTTTCACAGGCCATGAATGTATCCATCTCCTGGTACCAAAGTCTTGGCCCTTGTTTTAGCCCATAGAGTGCCTTCACTAATCTGCACACCCTGTCCTCAGGAGCATTAACCCCCTCCGGAACCTCCATCAATACCTCCTTGACATCCATCTAGTGGACCTCCATGTTCTTGGCAGCAACAATGGCGAGCATTGACCGAATGGAGGCAAATGTCACAACTAGAGCAAAGGTCTCATTGTACTCTGCGCTAGGTCGTTGAGAGAACCCCTTTTCTACCACCCCTTCACCACCTACCCTTCCAGCTGCTCTACGTACACATCATCCACAAGGTCAGCTTGAAAGAATACACATGGCATATCCATTTGGTGCACCTCCCAGTCCATAGCAGCAGCAAGAGCGAGGATTGCTAGGATAGATGGGAACTTTGTAACAGGTGTGAATTTCTCAATGCAATCCATACCCTTAGTTTGCACACATCCCTTTGTGACCAGATGTGCTTCGTACCTGAGCACCTTTCCATGTGCACCACACTTGCACCGGAAGATCCACCGGCACCCAATCACTTACTGTGGCGTGGAGCTTCCTTGAGGGTCCACGTGCCGTTATTCATGATTACACCATACTCCTCGTCTGTTGCGGTATGCAAATCTGACTGCGCATTAAGTTGGTGAAGGTGGTTGGGTCATCGGTGTGAGTGCGGAAGAGGAGCTCGAGGTCACAGGACTCTGTTGGTGGTGGAGCCATGCACAGGTTCAGTCACTTCCCTTGCTCCATCTACTTCTTCAGAAGCCTCTTGGACCGCTATAGCTCCTCCCCACTGTCCTTGGTACCTTTGCTGAGGCATACAGAAATCTGGAAGCTACTGTACATTGCTTTGCTGCTTTTCCTCATCAGATTCAGCAGGTGGCTCCTTTTCCTTCTTAGCTCCCTCCACGTCCGTTTCATCACCGCTATGATTTCCATCCTTTGTACCGCCCTCTTCTACTACCGGTTCTTCTCCCACCTCTTGTACAAGTGCGGGAGCAAGTGGAACTGCCGACATAGGGCTCCGAGTCAAGCCCTTCACATCCTCTTGAACGACCACGTCACGGCTACAGATGATCTTACTTGTAGAAAGTTTGTAGAGGTGGTATCCCATGGTGTTGTAGCCAAGGAAGGCTGACTTCTTTGACTTGGCTTCCAGCTGGCTACGGCCGCTAGTAGGCACGTGCACAAATGCACCACACCCAAAAACTCTCACGTGCATCACTTTTGGCTTGCGCCCCATCCATGCCTCTTTCAGTGACATCAACGGCACGACGTGCGTAGGGCTTTAGTTTCTTAGGTACGCGGAAATGTTGACCTCTTCAGCCCAAAAGGTAAGCGGGAGCTCCGTGTCTTGGAGCATGCTACAAAAACGCTCCTTGAGCATGGGATTCACACGTTCAGCCATGCCGTTCAACTGTGCTGTTCAAGGTGGAGTGACCTCGTGCCGGTTTCTGTGACGGTTGAGGCAGTTGCGGAAGTTTTTGGACATGTACTCTCCTCCCCCATCAGTGCAAAGTACCTTCAACTGCCTGCCACTCTCATTCTGTGAAGAAGAAATCCGCACCTTGAAAGCACAAAAAACATAATCAATTCCAGCAAGAAAGTACACACACGTCCTCCTTGACTTCCCATTGATGAACATGACAAAGTACAAATTTTTGGACAAGGACTATGATGGCATGGGACCGCACAAATCAAAGTGAATGAGTGAAGCTTAGCTTACCCTCTCCCTTCCACTGAGAAAAAAGAGTGGGTTTGTTCCCTTCAATGCAACTCTCACAAGCCAATTCACCAGGTTGCTTTACCCCTTGAGCTCCAGACCGCGGACCATCTGTTGCATGGAGATGATGGTGCCAAAGCCGAGGTGACCAAGCCGGCAGTGCCACAGACCAATGCCATGTTTTCCCTCCTTTGCTGCCAATGTCAAGCTGGATTCCTTCTCCAACACCACATAAACATGGTAAAGACCATCCTCCTTCTCTGCCTTTTCAGGCACATGGCCTGCACGAGCAGAGATGGTGCAGCCACCATTCTCATTGCAAACCTGCATGCCTTCATTAATGAAAGAGGAAAAAGAGAGGAGGTTAGTTGCCCGCCCCGGAACATAGAGCATTCCATTCACATGAAACTTCACATGCTCTCCCTCAACGGAAGTAAAAAAGACAATCTCACCCTCTCCAACCGACATTTGAACATGATTGTCCCCCAAGTACATCTACCGAGGTCAATTACGTGTAGAAGATGAACAACTCTTGGCAACACGTCATGTGGCACGTTGCTCCCGAGTCAATGATCCAGAACAAGTTGGTGTTGTCACAGACGTGTAGGACCCTGATGGTGGTCACAAATCCACTCTCCCAATCTAGAGCATCTGCGGAATTTTCTGACTGCTTTCATGTTCCCACTCCAGCTGCAAGGTCCGCCTTCTTCTTTTGACATTTGCGTGCCCAATGGCTTATCTTCTCGCAATAGTGGCAGTTTTCTTTCTTCTTCCTTCCTCTAACGTTCTCCTTGGTTGGTGTAGCACCACGCTCGTAACCAGAGTTGGTGATGAGAGCAACGTCCAGTCCGTTTCCTCCCGCATCTCCCTTGCGGCACTCCTCAAACAGGCATTCCTCCACATCATTGAGCAAGACCTTGTTGCCACGCTGGTCCTTGGCAAAAATTAGAGGATTGTAGCTAGTAGGAAGGCCATAGAGGATTATTAGAATGATCACACATTCCTTGACAGGTTTCTTAATCGCAGCGAGCTTGTTAGAGTGAGACTTCACCATGCTGATATAGTCAATCATGGATCCGGACTCATCCATATTTTTAGTGTGAAAGTAACAAAGTAGCTTCATGTTCATGAGGATTAACTTGGAATCATAAGTGGAATCAAGCCTTTTCCCAAGCCTCCTTTGGCATGAGATACCACGAGCAAGGAGTTGCTACCGTCCGATGAGGTAGAGGTAGATGATGGTGAGAGTGCAGTTACTCTTCTCGCGGTAGGTACATGCCTTATCAGGAGAGAGAGAACCTCCAGCTGGTTCCTTCTCCTTCTCATTCACCTTGCTCCAAAGGTCCTTCACCATCAGCACCATCTTCATGTTGTTGCTTCAGTTGAAAACATTCTTGCCTTCAAACTTGGCGATGTTGACGTCGGCCACCACAAAAGCAGATGTCGCCATGGTAGGACAACGTTGAGCCCAGTAAAGACTCAATCATACAGGATGGTACAATAACATCCTCAAGGATGATGCAAATCATCGTTCTAGCTCTGATATCACTGTTGTGAACTGGGACTGCCCTCAGGGAGGTGATCACACTCACCAAGAACGGCCTAGGCAGAACCAACTGTATGTGAGAGGGAGTTGCATGTTACCCATGGAGAAATCATGAACGTGAATGTAGGAATTTAAAGAACAGGTTGTCTGATTTGACTTGAGCGGAAAAGTTCATAATCACAGCTTTCTAACAAGCTCTTGTATGCCTCATTTTGCCAAGGGAGCCCTGAGATACAATCTGCCAAAACTGGCCCTCTAGCACACTCTCCTCGCCTATCAGGATGAGCGGTGGTCACATTGTCATGCATGAGAATTATGTGCCCTTCGACCGGAACGACCAATAATCCAAGAAAAGTCATCTAATGGAGTCCTTTGAAGGTCTTCCCACTGCCTTTTCTCCATGAAGGCTGCCCTGTGTCGTCCTCTTCAATAGAATTGGTCGTCTTTGGTGTTCAATGTGCTCTAGTCATCACTTTAACCGGACCCAAGATCTCCAAAGTTTGGAAATCCATAAATAACTCAAACGGACTCCACATTGAGTTTTGCAAAGTGTGTTACATTTTGTGAAAAATCCTATATGCAGCTGTAGTTCCAGATTACTTTTATCGATCAACCTTTTTTTTTCTATGTATCGCACTCGTATGCATCACTAAAGGGCACCCAAAAAAGTCAACTGTTTGGAAGGGACGCCACATAAGCATGCCCAACTTAAAACGTTAGTAGTGGACTGTCTATCTTTTCAACAAATTGCTCTCACTAGAAAAAACAAGTTTCTGCAAGCTGGAGTATGAAGGATCTCCTATCATTCAAATTTCAACTAGGACAAGACTGGGACCGGACTGAATGGTAGGTGCAACACACACTGTGTGCATACGTGCTCGGAAAATTTGGAGCTTGGACGTCACGGAAGAAAAATGATTCATGAGGGAGGCGAAGAGCAGACGAGTAGGATTTTTTTTATGTCAACTCGTCCTTCTTTGTAGTCCACCCTTTCCTCCTCGGCCTCGTGATTTTTCCCTCCAGCTCAATTCCTTGTAGTCCCCCACCTGGTCCTTGTCCTTTTCTTCAACATTGGCCTGGTCCTAATCTTCTTAGTCCACGTCCTTTTTCTAGTCCTCGTCCTCCTCCTTGAAAAAGGGGTCGAGAAGACAATGAAGCCTACGAGTCCAAGGGAGAGGACAAAGGCGACGACAAGAAGAATGATGCAAACGAGACAACAATTTTTTTAGTCCAATGGTCGTAATAGGACGACGACTACAAGCGCACGAAGGGGTGAAGGAACAAAGAAGCGGGGGAAATCTGCTTCACTCATAAAGGCCAAGGGAGGACGAGTGTGAGTGTAATTGGGCGGTCACCCTTTTCTCATTTCCCTTTCCTCTTGTTTTCTCACCCATTTTTTCTCTTTTCCCCATAGTCCTCTAGCCGCATTGTCCTTGGCCTTTCCAACATCATGTTGTGATTTGTGACGTTCCTGTCCACCTGTACAGTTTACTCTGACCACTCGGTCGTGTCCATGCTCATGCAGATCCCTGATGCAGACCCAGGTGGCACTGGGGTGTCGTCTGGTGGTGGACTACCTGCTCAAAGCTGATCGACGGTCGCCCCAGAGTCCTCGATGCTGTTTGGGACCTTCTGCAGTTCTTGTGCAGCTTGTAAAATTTTCTTGATGGACTGGCCGTGGGCCCGATTTTCATGTCTTTGCATTGTGTGACCACCATTTTTTGCTGGATGCATGCATGTGACCAGTCATAGTGTCCGGCTTGAGATTCTGCACGTGTAGGTTCAGACGGCGTAGCGTTCTGACTTGTCCACGCTGAGTTACGGCCAAAACAGTGGTTTTGGGCCGGTTTTAGGACAGACCTTGCACTGCCGCGTGCGACACCCGCCGTGCGCCGCGGCAGGTACTTATGCCATGGTCCTATCATTTGTCATTTCTCTCTGCAAATTTTATTTGAAGCATTCTGACACTTTGCCTTGTGTCCTCTAGCCAGACCCTTACTGTTGTGTGCACGACTTGTGATGGTTCGTCACCGTCTGACCAGGCACTGACACCTAGTCAGCGGCAATATTGCTAGGAAGCTTCCACACATTTTCTCATGGTATCAGAGCAGCAAGACTCCTCTCACTGAGGTGCACTATAGAGACGCAGCACCGGCAGCAGCAGTGAGAGTCACCGCCGCCAACGTGTCCTGGGACTTGTTGCAGCCGTTTTTCAACAACGACATCATCACTTTGTCCCCACAACCACACCGGGTGAGCTGCGGCATTTACTAGCTCATGCAGCAGCAGCAGCAGCAGTAGCAGAAGCACCACCGAGTGGCAGCAGCAGCCAGGTCTGGCTGCCAGCCTGTACACACAAATAAAGGAAGGAGTATCAGCTCGCAACAGTAGCTTGCGGCGGCGGCTGCCAGCACTGACAACGTGCTGCGGCGGCGGCAGCTCACAGCAGTGGCGGTATCAGCAGCCGCGAGCAGAAGCAACAGCGCGGTAGCAGCAGCGGAAGCAATAGCATGGCAGCAGCAGCAATGCAGCTACTGCAGCGAGTGCAGCGCAGCAACAGCAGCGGAAGCAACAGCAACGCAACAGCAGCATGGCAACAGCGCATCTGCAGCATTGCACTTGCTGCGCAGTTTCTGTTGCGCAGAAACTAGGCACCACTGCCCAGGGCTGCGTGGCACTGCGCTCGCCTGCGTAGCTCCTGTACAGCTGCGGGTTACTAGCTTCAAAACATAACCAACTTAAACACCATAGATTGCACTAAAAAGCTCTTAACAGGCTCCTGCTTTTTTCCAACTCAGCCCAGCATATTCCACTGTCTAGGAAGCAACCTGATTTTTGGTGGGACGGGATGGAGACTGTCTACCTCCAAGTTATCCTTCATTCTCCTCCCTTTACCCCCCCCCCCCCCACCCTTCCTCCTTGGCCCTAACATTGGAGCAGGTCGTTGCCTTGGAACAAAGGTGTCCCAATACATGAGAAGGTGCTAAGATCGAGGAAGGAGCCACCGGGAAGAAGTTTTGAAGGCCTCCCTGTTGCAGTGGACTTAAGGGTAACGCCATCAAGAAGGCTCAAGGGACGCCAAGTGAACTCAAGACGAGGCCAAAGAAGATCAGAAGAAAAAAAAGAAGATAACAGAGGTGAGGGAGGATTCTGTGGGGTTGCTAACTCTATAGTAGAGTTGTTCTCCTCCCCTTCCCCTGAGTCATCGAACGGTGATCAATCGTCTTGTGATGTTTTTTCTTTCAAATTCCAACTTTCCTTTAAAATAGAAACCATGCATGAACACTCTCCATTGCTATACCCAGGTTCTTAGGGTAGCAACTTTGCACGGACACCTGCTGGGCCTCACGATAGCAAGGCCCAGCATGGTCCCTTTCAACGCATGACAAGTCTCGGACCCCCCATGCAAATTCCCCGCAAGCCACCCACCAGACAATCACGAACCCATTGGAAGTAATTGAAAAATACACCTTTGGTTTCGCAGAGATTTCTTTTTGTAATTGTTCACAATCCTTAAGTCAATGTCTTAGTATGATGGACGGATAAGACTCATTCTTCCAAGGTAGGGGCGAGCAGGAATTTGTTTCCATAGTAGGGGCGAACGAGTCTTTTGCTAAGAGCTAGGTGAATGAGGTTACATAAGGTTCCTGCACAACTCCATATACCCCTTTGCTTTTACGTAAAGGATGGAACGTAGGTGTACATAAGTTTTAGGAAGTGGGACAGTTTGGTAATGTGTGATTATCAGTTAGTGTACTTCAATGACAAGTGTAAGAACTGTAGAGTGCATGTCTACGATAGCAAAAAGAAGAATGAGGCATTCTTGGGATCTTTTGTGCTCCAACTGAGTGGTACACAAACCTTCATGTCCTGAAAGACTGCTTCAAGAAACTCCCACATAGAAGTCGGAGAGTTCTGATAACATCATGTCGCATCTTTACAAACTTCTTGTACCATTTAGAAATCAACCAAAGAAATCAAAACATTAACAAAAGTTTACATGAACACCAAATTTAGTTCTAGAAGGTTTTCAAACCTGTCAGAACCTTAAAAAACATAACAATGTGTACCCTCGGTTGAACGGTACAACATTATCCCCCTCATAGCCGTGAAGTCTCCACTCGTTATGAGATAGGTCAATGCCAGCCAAAATAACTGCCGGTCTGTTGATTTCCATTTTGTAGGTTTTTGTAGGGCTTCCAACTATTATGCGAGATGCCAGAGCCCTGCCACTTGACGAGACACTTCGTCCCTTTTCAGCGTCGTTGGTGTCCAACTATGTCTTCAACATCATACACTGTTCCCTTCTTTGCTTCCATAGGTGTTGGAAGAGGCATGTCTATGTGCAGCAAGTGCTCACCTGGGTCCGGATAGAGCTTGATAGGGCTGATGTGGAAGGGGACGTCATGTTTTCAGATGATATGGTTGAGGAAAAATTGTGTTATTCCCTTGCCAGTGACCACTATCCTTCCTGGGATGACGTGTGGTGTCTTTGAGAACCGGTTGACCACCATGAGATTTTGTGCATCACATAGTTCAGCTCCAGCTCACGCTGTTCTCTCCACATACACGTGACCGTTTTTTCTCCACTACTGCTATCTTTGAGGATAATGGCTAAGATTGCTTGATCTGATGTATCGGTGGCTATGACGTAGCCCACTGTTGGGTCTGGCATTCCTAGTGTTGATGTCAAGGTTGGGGTGTTTCTTATTTTTTTGAATGCTTCTTGTTTGGTACCTCCCTAACTCCACTTGGTATCTCTACAACTGTGATCGGAGAGAAGTGCTGACACTATTGCATAATCCAGTGTGAATTGATGGTAGTAGTCGCAAAATTCCAAAATTACTTCGACATCCTAGACATTGGTGAATGTTGTCCTTTTTTTTTTTTTTTTTTTTAATTTTTTATCTACCAAAGCTGCATGTTGTGAAATGAATGGCCTTGAATACCCCTAGTTGAGTACCTTCTCTATTCTTTTCTTTGCTTGGTCAGCTTGTGGTCGCTCATCTGTTAGGTCCCCTTGACCGTCGGTTTGCTGCCGAGCTCCAGGTCCCTTTGGTCATGAACATTGCATTGTATAGGCATCTTGAAAGGTGGTTTGTTGGGAAAAAATCCTTCAACCACCTTGACGATGGGTGCAAACTCCTTCGGAATGGCTGTGAGGCTGCCAACTATTTAAGCCAATGAAACTGTTTAGTTTTTTGCTTCTGATGTGGTTGTCTTGCTTCCTTCCCGTGGCTCCACGTGGACTAGTGACCCATGAGCTCCAAGTCATGGGTATCGTTTGGCCACATCCACCTCTCGGCAATCCTGATGGTGTAGATTACTCTACTTATCCAATTAATCTATGGATCAATCCAGTTCTGGAAACCTGACCTTGGATGCTTGCAATATTTTATGTTGAAAGATAAATCCTGACTGTCCTGCTTTTTCAGTCTTTGAATCTAAACTGAATTGGCTTGTAGAATGAAGGGACGCGATGCTCCTTGGTAGTGTATTTGCTTACAAAAATCCCTTGCTTATTTCTCAAACCCAACTTGTAAACTAAGTTTTCTCCTATACAACTATCAGATTCAATTTCATTGACGTACCTCTGTTGCAAGTGATATGAGCAATCGAGATGGAAAGAAATTCAGCATAGATTCTTTTGAACCAACAGAAGGTTTCTACTCAATCTTTCCTTAAGTTACCTCTCAAGTCATCCAGTTCTGATTTTTTTGGTTCAATCTCACTATTGTCGTGTTACCGCACCTGGAAATTTTATATGGAAACTTTTGTTCTCATTGAATCTAGATCTACAACAACTAAGACTTGCTAACGCCGCAATAGAATCCGTGGTTTTCAGGTCTCTAGTCGTTAAGGTCCTGGATCAGGGACTTGCAATGAACGTTGCTGATGATGCACTCCACGAAGATTCTCTCCAGAAGTTACTCATCTATGTAGTAGATTGTGATTCATCAGCGTGGTTCATGGTTTACGTCGTTCTTGTGGTGGATATTTAAATATTTTTGTTGGTTATGCTGTCACTGCTGATGAGTTTCTGGGACCAACGCATGTGGCCTATCATGTTCTTGTGTCGATGTAGCCATTAGAGCTTGTAAAAGACATCACATTTCTCATCCAGCTTACCAAAGCAGTCTATAGATGCTTGCATTACATTGTTGAACTAGTCCAGTGGAGTAAGAGCAATGTTAAGACTACGGATTGGGTAATACAATTGATGCCAATGGTAGGAAGCTTTCATTGTGAGCAAATCAGTTAGCTCCCTTGGCCAACCACCGCTATTGAATTTTATGGAATTGGGACGATTAACTGAATTGTTTTTCTCTCAGAAGAAATGTCACTGTAGTTTTCCTTATTTCTGAAAATAATCCCAACAATAGTTAAGGAGGTTACCAGAAGTTTCAGCCATACATGTAGCTGTGATCTTTCTATTTCGTATGAAATGACTGCTAAGAAAGAGGGAGAAGATAGGTTCTTTTCATCCATGAGTTTGTCGTTTCTCTTGATGAGCACAACTTTCCAGATATCCTTCCAATGTAGGCAAGTGTTCCTGATCATCAATCATGTTTTAGCAGATAATCTTATTGAATATGGTTCACTACCTTGTTTCTCCTACCAAGTCTCCAAGTATGGACGTATTGGACACCTATAGCAGAAGCTGAATGGTCAAGCCTCCAGATTTGACACACGGATTTTTGGGAAGCTCATTAGAGAGTAAACATTGGTGTAGTAGCATTAAAGATCTTCTTCTACTTCTACCAATGGGTTATTGTGCATGGTAAACTTATGTCCCTCCATCCCTTAAGTCTTTGCTGGTTCCTGTGAATGTCCATGGGTACACTCAATCAAACAACCACTGTTGTCATATGGGAAACAAAGCCTTAGAGGCTGAAGATGCATTGAAGACTTGTGTAGTGTTTTCAATGAGAACACAGTTGTAGGATCTTTCTCAAGCACATACACTCTTTGATACAAAGCTTTTTTTAAGTGGGAGGTATAAAAAATGCACAATAGCAATTAGAGGAACTTCATGAGTCAATAAAATGAAGATCTTGAGCAGCTTATGCACACAAGTGCGTGCCTATAAACAATTATGATAAACAGTATTACAGATAGTGAGCATGTTAGGTACTTGTTGCACACACATAAGATCAAAACATATGTTATGCAATTGAAATGCCTTGATGAGAATTCAGGTCAATTCAAACCCAGGGAAACATGTTTTATAAAACTTCATGACTGATAATAGATCCTATGAACATTATCTCTTTGTCAATAATTCTCATGAAAATAATGTAAGGTGTTCAAGACGAAAACTTCTTTCAATACATAAGGACTAAAAACTCTAAATTTGGGTCATCCTAGATAGGTCTACGACTGGCCAGAGTAAATATGCATATGTGGAAATTTGTTTCTTATGATTGTTTGATCATACGCTCCCAACTTTATGACCATTGGATGTGTCTATGTCAATGATGAAAAAGGAGAGAGGAGTGTAATAAAAACAACGGTTCAAGGCACACGATCTCTAAGACCTCAAAACCGTTTGATTTTTGGCAAGTACATGGAAAAAAAACAGCTGACTACGACTGGAAAGAAACCTCCAGCCAAGTATGATAGCAGATGACCATGAACAAAGAGTTGTGCTAATGCTTTCATTCCCAGAATGAGTGCCAAAGATGACAGAAATTGAGGAAGGGGGTGTATTGATGCACTCTGTCAAACAAGTCGTTCAGCCACTCTTTTCCCCATGTCATTGTTCTACTCCCATTTTCCCATGATTACTCACAATGTTTTTCACGTCTGTTTTCAAAAGAGAGGAAACACACACACACACACACACACACACACACACAC
>SZWC01018583.1:0-31562 GCA_023375785.1 Penium margaritaceum
CTCAGTGTGGAACCGTGATCCTGAGGGTGATATCTTCTCCTAGCTGAAATGCTAGGAGCGGACGGCAGGTGCTATTGTGTCGGCCCTGTTTTCTAGTCCGTTTGCCTCAGGCCGGTTGACACTGCATGCACGCAAGGACCTCGCATTTCTGCTTCATTGGGTAGAGGTAGAGTTCCCGGCTGTAGTCATTGATGAAGATGAGGAAGTAGCAAGCTGTGCCGATGGAGCTCTCAAGTGGTCCACACACATCTGTGTGTACCACGGCCAGTTTTGCTGATGCACACGTCCCCTTGACCACAAACGGTTGCCGCGTTGATTTGCCAATGATGCATGGCTCACACATGGTCTCCTTGGTTTCATCAAGGCCGCTGATTTGGAGACCCCGCACCACTTCCCTCTTAGCCATCTCCTTCACTGTTGATGGAGAAATGTGGCAGAGTCGGCGGTGTCATAGGTCCAGGTCTCCTACATCCTTCCTTGCAAGATTGGCGGCGTAGGACCCCACCCGGCTGCCAAGGATCTTTGCGCGTAGCAGGTACAAGTCGTTAAGGGTGCACACCAAATCCTAGGATTCGGGAATGTTATTTGGTAGCCACGAATCGTTTTAGGATTTGCGGTTCCGAATCCTCCATACGGACTCGAACCGAGATTTGTGAATCTTTTGGTCGAAATAGAGGGGGAGGGGGGTGGGGGGGGGCTCCTCGATACCCCAAAAAAATGCCGGGGGTCCGTCGCAACTCCGTGCAGTAGCGCGGTCCAGGTTCTTGCGAGGGCTGTCATGTGCGTCTTTTTGGTTGTTCAACACCATGCATGTCGCTAGATGTTGTACCCAGGTGGCATGTATCTGGATAACATGCTCCTCATCCACACAACTGTAAGTTGACTAGATACACTTGTTTGTATATTTCTCAATGCAAACATGCAAACCAGGAGTTCTGTACATAGTGAACTTGCTTCATTCAAACCTTTTTTCCAAACTCAGCTGTCCATTCAACGGGCTTCCGATTATTGGACAGCCTGGCCGATGCGGACAGCCGGTCTGTGGCTGTTTTTCCCTTTGCGTTGGCCACGTTGGACTGCGTTGTGCGCTGTTTCGGTGTTTGTTATTGGTCCGCCTTTTTCGTGCTACGTTTCGGCCGTCACACGCATGTGGAAATTGGGCGCCGGCACATTAACCATCAACAATTGGTGGTCCACTGGTTCTGAACCAGTGGACCACCGATGTCTTGGTGGATGAACCAGTGGTTCATCCACCATCGGTGGATGAACCACTGGTTCATGAAACCGAGGCATTGCATGTCTCCGCAGCGGCTGTTACATCCACCGTGCGGGCAAGCAACGGCGGATGATCCGCCGTTGCTTACCCGCTCTCAGGACCGGCAATTGCGAGTGAACTCGCTCCCAATCAGTACGCGAACTGGCCCTGTTCGCCGGGCCGGCTAAGCGGGCCGGTTCAGCAGGCGACGTGCGCTGCTGATCTGGCATTCAGCACCACTTGCACCGACGGTGCAAGTGGCGCCATGGGAAGTGCCAGTTCCACTTCCGAAGTGGTGCAAGTCCCGAGACTCAAGGTAATGGTGTCATCATTGTCGAATTCCATGCCTTAGCCGCAGCCATGACTGCATCACTCTCCACCATGGCTGACATCGCAGCGGTGGTGCAGACTGCACGTGAGAACACTCACGACGACGTTGACGATGATGACGACGATGAGGATGAGGAGGACGTCGGTAACAAGAGGAGATTTGGGAAGGAGCCGAGCCTAGTGTGGACTCTTTTTGACAAAATTGACCACCCCACAAAGGGCCCTCGCGCTCAGTGCAGTGTGTGTCCAAAGGACTACGCCAACAATGGGGGGCGCACGTCTGCAATGTGGAAACACTTGCGGCTGAAGCACCTCAAACATTACTTGGAGCTGAAGGAGCAGGAGGTGTCCCAGAAGCTACGGTTAGCAACCACCAACGCTGTCAATGCATCAACAGAAGCAGCGACTGCAGTGGCAGGAGTGGGATTGAATGTTGCAAACACAGTCATCGGCCGGGGTGTGGCAGCGGTGGGAGCGGTATTCTGCAAGCTCTACTTCCAACACTGCATTTGGAAGCACTTCATTGACAAGAATGAGAGCTTCCTAGGCATGGAGTCCAACTGGCTGCAACGCGCTTTCTGGCATGGAAACCCGGCATGCGACCTCCCCGGTCCCATGACAATCAGCCGGCAGATTGTGATCGCGGTAGCAGCTTTTCGCAACCGCATCAAGAAAATGCCAGGTGAGGTGACTTCTGCCCTCAACTTCACTACGGACGCCTGGAAGGGGGAGAATGGCATGAAGTATGTCGGAGTCACGGCGCACTGGATTCAGGACTTTCAAGTGAAGATGCTCGCCCTCTCCTTTCCTGTAATGCCGCTCGCTCCGAATGCGCAGAACACCTTCGACGCACTGGCAGGTGCTTTGAAGCAGTGGGGGGCGTTTGACCGGATGTTTTGCCTCACTGTCGACATCGAGAGCACTAATGATGCGATGATCAACAACTACATCATCCCTGCAGCCGAGTCTTCCCTTGAACCAGAAGGCCACATCAGGTGCTTAGGGCACATCATGAACCTCGCCATCAAGGATTTGTTGGGGAATGCAAAAGTCGAGGGGATTGTGGCCAAGGTGCGGGCAGTGGCAGTGTTTGTGAAGCGGTCCACTCCTAGAGAGCAATCACTGATCAACACGGCAACGGCGGATGGAGTCCGCTACCTGTCATTGCACCTCGACACCGAGACAAGGTGGAATGCCACCCTAGACATGATGGAGTGCGTGCTCATGTTGAAGGACGTGCTCCCAGGGTGGCTTGAGGCGTATGGCAGTGAGGGTGATGCCCTCAAGCCTTCACGTGATGAGTGGGGGCTGATTGCCCTCCTCATTGTCATCCTCAAAGCCATTCAAGGCGTACACAAACGACATCTCTGGCTTGACCTACCCAACACTCAACCTCGTCATATCGTTTTTTGACTCCATGCTGGACAAGTTCAAGAAGTGGCAAGTGAAAGCTCACTTGGCTCGTGAGAAGAGCAGACGAAGAGGGATTGCAGGGCGTCTTAATGCAAAGGAGCAGTTGCTCGTTGACATCAAAGAAGTATGCGCGGCTGCTGAGTTATCGCCACATGCTTTCGGCTCAGGTTCTTTGACAGGACACACACGCTGATGGGGTTGGCGTCTGCCGCACTTTTGCAGGTGAAGGTGGTCACCTTGTTGCGGCCTTACCACGAGCGCGTGGTGGAAGCGCAGACCAAGGCCGCGGCATTGTCACAGGGGGCTGAGAGCTCAAACCAGCAGCAGGATGAGAACCAGCAGGGGAGCCAGCAACACCTCCAGTCAGGATCACAGCAGAACCAGCAGCTTGGCAGCCACAGCACCAGCAGCAGTGCATCAGCAGGACAACAGCAAGGCATGAGCAGGGCATCCGCAGGACAAGATTAGGGAACAGGCAGGGCATCAGTTGGGCAGCAGCAGGGCACAGGCAGAACAGCAGCAGGGCATCAGCCAGGTAGCAGCATAGCTGCAGCAACAGCAACAACTGCAGGAACACAAGAATCACGCCAGCTGCGGCCGCGGCCTCCACCACCCCCACCTCCATCTGAGGACGATGCATTGCTGGAGGAGGCCTGGGCAGATCCAGCAAGGGACATGTTTGAGGTGTGGGAGCCGACGACGGCGGCACCGATAAAGCTGTTGAGCTTGGAGGAGGTGGAAAAATGGGCCAACTTGCCAAAGAAAGGGATGACCTGCAAAGTACTTAGGCACTACAGGAAGCTTCAATATGCATTTCCATCTTTTTTCCTCGCAGCAATGGACGTGCTTGCTGTTCCTGCCACTTCCACCCCGTCTGAACGTCTGTTCTCACTTGGCAGGCACATTATCACAGACTTCAGGCACTTGCTTGCCAGCTTGACGGTCGAAAACCCGCTAACCATGAAAAGCTGGATCAACCAAAAGTCACTGCTGGACTTCCCAGTGTCGCCCCATGGCGTTGTCGCGCAGGAGTACAGAGACGAAGAGGCGCGCATCAATGAGTTACGGCGTAAAGCACGGGAGGATGGGCTTGTCGGTGCTGCGTGTGAGGAGTTGGAGGGACTATCACTCTTTGTGGAAGAGGACAAGAAGGAGGACGGATACGAGGAGGGGGAGGATGAAGGAGAGGGGGGGAGAATGATGATGTGATGTAGGTTGGATTGTAGGATTAGTGTAGGTGGATCACCTGCTCAATGTCATGTGATGTGCTGATTATCATTTCGTCTCAACATTCCCTGTCTACTGTAATGCAATCCAGATTTGTGAACTTATGCATGCAACAAATGTTTGATGCATATAGCCATTCCTGGCTTCCAGTTTGGCGCAGGGGTGTATCTGAGAATGAATTTATGGTAACAAGGCTTTAGGCGTTAAGACTGGATGTTGAAAATCTGTTTGGATGGTTGTTATGGTCTGAAGAAATGTCGTAGATGCATAGCAGTCATGATCGATGCTCATTGGCGCTCGAAGGTAAACTCACTATCATTCATTGTAAATGCTTGTAGATGCTTGTCAGAGCTTGACGTTGCTAGAAAGCGCTTGTCGAGTGAAAACATGCCCTTGTTGGCAGTTGATGAGTGTGGAGAATGCATGGCACTGCTGAACAGTGACCAGCGCTGCCTAAGTTGGGATAACATCTACCACTGCAATGCCTAAGAATGTCCACTTGTGGTGTCCAATGACAACAGCTGAGTACATGTATGTTAGAAGACATGTTCATGACCTACGATCAAATCTTGTTTGGTAGTGAAAGAAGGTCATATCTGGTTTTGCCACAAAGCATAATGGCATGGTCCATGAGAACCGTTCAGGATTCGCGAATCTTGAGGATTCACGAATCTTTTCAGGGATTCGCGAATCCAAACCCCTCATGGGATTCAGATTCGGGAGTCCGAATCCTTTACTGGGAACCGGGAATCTTACCCGGTGTGCACCTTTACAAGTCATCCTCCCTCTTGGCATGCAAAATCACCTCACCTTTGCCCTCCTTGCGGATGACGGCCTCCTTCTTTGTGAAGAGCACCTCAATTCCCTTGTCGGTAAGGCAGCCGATGGAGAGCAGGTTTACCCCAAAGTTGGGCATATGCAACACATCGTGGATTGTGCTCGTGACAGGTTTGCCATCCACAATGGACTCAATCCGGACGTTACCGTCACCGGCGGCCACCTCAGTTTTGCCGTTGGCCACCGTCATGCGTCTCTCCGAGGTGCCGTAGGTGACAAATACCGCCCTGTTGCATTGTGTGTGGCGGCCTGATCCGGAGTCAATGACAACAACTCCCAGATCCTTCAAGTTTATGGAGTTGTATGCCATAAGGACGTGCTCATCTTTCTTCCCGCCCCGCTGCGACCGATCTATTTTCTTCTTGGGACAGTTGTGAGCGTAGTGGCCCTCCTTGTTGAAGTTGAAGTACTCCCCCTTCTTGTCACCCTTCTTGGTGCCCTGTTTGGCACCCTTCCATTTGTCACCTCGGCCTCCACTTTGAGGATGAACCGTGTAAGCTCAGCTTGATGCTGCTGCACTCTCTCAACCGCCACGTTGCATCCACTCATTGCGCACGTACTCGGCAACCTTCGGGTACTTTAGCTCGTCAAAAGGCCAGCCACCAAGTACTGTGATTATAGGACTCCAACTGTCCGGCAAGGCCAGAAGGTGGATCATAGCTTGCAACTGAGAGTCGACCTCCCAACCAGTGGCCACGCACTCCACTGCGAGCGACTCAATCTGCTTCATCATCTCCATGACATTGTCGCCTTCATTGGCTTGGAGGGTGACGAGCCGTTTGAAGATGAAGAGCTGATTGGCAATGTTTCTTGACTCGTAGATGGAGCATAGTTTTGACCATGCTTCTGCAGCCAGGGTGCATCCTTGGATGTGCTCAAGTTGTGGCGGGCATAACGCGGACACAAGGATCGCCAATGCCTTTCTGTCGTGCTTCTTCTATGCCTAAGCCGTTGCAGTCTCTGGCGGAGCAGTCTCATCACCCTTCACAAGCTCAAGAAGTCCCTTTTCATCGATGAAGACCTCAAACTGCCACCTCCACAAGGCAAAGCCTGTCCCATCAAACTTAAGGACACCGCGGCTGCTCTCTTGCTCACTGGTTGCCATGTCTTACTATTGGAAGTGTGAAACCAAGCTGGCTTTGAACCCCTTAAAGGCGTGGGCCCATAACCCCTTGTTGGCCTGAGGGTGAGTGTCCATCCTGGAGGGTCCCTAGCAATGGCTTGTTCACACCACCAACTATTTTTGGAGAGACTGAAACTGTGGAGGCAACTGGTTCCAAGGATGGAAGAAAACTGGTCAAAGAGTAAGGCAATAGTTTTGGCCTCAATTGAATGGGAATGCAATCTTTATAAAAGGCCCAAAAGCAGTTGCATTTTATAGCCACTACACTAAGCTTTCCAGAACACCAAAGCATGCCATGTTTGGTGCTTCCTAGCAGATTCTATGGCTTCTAGAGTGGCCCTTGGTAGGCTTTCCTTTTTCCCACATAGGAAGGCATCCCTTCCTTCCTCTAGAAGCTTCCGCCCCTTCCTAGATTCCTCAGCTTGCTTCTAGTAGGAGGGAAGGTGTCCAGAAGACTTAGACACTTCGAGATGCCTTGTAGGACAAGTCACCCCTTCTAGAAGGTGTGCCACCTTCGTGGACCCTCTCCTCCCCTTCTAGAAACTTAAAGAGGAACTCTAGAGGTTGAGCTAGCTTTGTGGCATCTATTTTCCACCTTCCTTGAGGTAGGACAGAAATTCATTTTGTGGGACTTGAACCCGGGCCTCTGCTCTAGAGGTGGACATCATTAACCACTAAGCCACTAAGACTTGTCTTTTTGGTGTTCCGTTTTTGGAGTCACTCAAGCCATGGTGAGGAGCATTACTCCAACAGTCTACTTGCCCTCCTTTACGTCAAACATTCTGTCCGTGTCAAAAATAACGGACAACGACATGATGGTGGTGTTCATGCAGAAGGAGGCGGTCATCATCAAGAACGAGGACATCAAGGTCCTCACGCCAACAAAGACCTCATAGTTAGGTTCCACGAGTTGACGGGCTTTACGTGCTGTAGACAACCGCGGCAGAGAACTCAAAAGACGAGGGTCATGCAAGTGCGTCGGAGGCAGTGGTTGTGGCACCGACGCAGGAGAACACACCAACGGCAACTCTGAAGGCGTCCTCTGCTACCAAGGACAAAGACGCTGAGCTGTGGCATAGACACTTTGGGCACGTTGCAAAGAGCATGCTCCACGTCATGCAGCAACAAGAGCTTGTCCGCGACATGGAGGGGTGGACAAAGGATGCGGCTGGGTGCGGCAGCTTGTGCGAACCTTGCCTCCAAGGCAAGACAAAGAGAAAGCGCTTTGAGCGCAATGGCTGTCGTGCAGGAGCCGCCTTGGATCTCATTCGCACCGATGTGTGCGGGCCCTTTCGTACAGCATCGAATGGTGGGAGCAAGTTCTTCTTGACCTTCATCGATTACCACAGCCGCAAGATGTGGATATACTTCCTCAAAACAAAGGGAGAGGTGAGAGTGAAGCTGGAGGAGTTTGTCGCCATGGTTGAGCTACAAACTGGAAAGAAGGTCAAGGCACTGCAAAGGGACAACGACGGAGAGTACGAGGCATGCAAGGGCTGGCTGCAGCAACGCGACATTGACCATGAGCCCACGACACCCTACACACCACAGAGCAACGGTGTGGCTGAACGGATAAATCAGACCATCCTCGGCATGGTGCGGAGCATGCTCTTTGACGCAAAACTCCCACTGCGCTTTTGGGCGGAAGCTGCAAGAACGGCATGCTACCTTGTCAACCTAACTCTTGTGGCTGCTCATGGCAGGCGTGGCAAGAAAAAGGGCAAGCAGCAGATGACACCATAGGAGGTGTGGTCAAGAAAGAAGCCAGAAGCCTCACACCTGAAGGTTTTTGGCTGCACCGCATGGGCAAAGGTCCAGGCAAGAGAAGGTGGCGGCAAGCTGGATGCAAGGGTACAGAAGTGTGTTATGGTGGGCTATGAATCTGCTCACAAGACCTACCGCCTTTGGGACATCACAGCAAGAAGTCTCATCACCAGCCGGGACGTTACCTTCGATGAGAGGACACTAGGCAAGGGAGAGCTGCTTGACCCCACTCAAGCTCCAAAACAGGGAGAGTGGTTGATGCTGCTGGAGTCGGGAGATCAAGCTCCTGAAAACTGGCAAGTGGTGCCAAAACGGCAGGCCACAGAGAAGAGTGGTGTGGCAAGGAGAGCAACAGCGCAGGCTGACGCAGCGATAGGCTCCGACACGGAGTCGGAGACGTCCGAGGCCTCTGAGACCAGCTCAAAGGCCAGTGGCTCTTCACCAAAGGAAGATTTAACTTCAGGGCAACCTTTACCACAGGAGCATCAGCAAAGTAGAGATGAAGCACCAGCAATGCCGCGCCGTGGCACGCGGCAAAGAAAACAAACGCCAAGATATGACACTGACACCGGAGGCTGGACTGGCCTGAGCTGGTCCTGTTTGGCTCAGGGAGAGCCGCTCACTGTGGCGGAGGTGCTAACAAGACCCGATGCGGCCAAATGGAAGTAGGCGGTGGACAGCGAGCTCGCGTCCACCAAAGAAAATGGTACGTGGGTGCTGGTGGACAGACCCCCGGACGCTCACGTGGTGGGCTCTAAGTGGGTGCTTTGGCTGAAGCGGAAGCAAGACGGCAGCATCGACAAGTACAAGGCGAGGGTCGTGGCGAAG
The DNA here is from genome assembly GCA_023375785.1 of Penium margaritaceum. NCBI lineage: Eukaryota > Viridiplantae > Streptophyta > Zygnematophyceae > Desmidiales > Peniaceae > Penium > Penium margaritaceum. The sequence continues at coordinate 8,778 of SZWC01018583.1, forward strand.
GGATTATCACAGCGCGCAGGGTCTGAGTACGACGAGACCTTTGCACCGGTTGTCACGTTTGCCTCCATCAGGTCCCTACTGGCTGTCGCTGCCACCAAAGACCTGGAGATCCACCAGATGGACGTCAAGACAGCTTTCCTTTACGGGAATGTGGTCAAAGAGGTGCTTATGGAAGTGCCAAAGGGGGTGGATGCACCTGCAGGAAAGGTGTGTTGGCTGGTGAAGGCGTTGTATTGGCTGAAATAGGCCCCACGGATCTGGTACAAGGAGATGGACAGCTTCATGGCTGAGATCTCTTTTGCACACTGCAAGAATGATCCCAGCGTCTTTGTGCGGGAGGACGAGCGTGACTTGCTGCTTGTGGCGTTGTATGTGAACAATCTGATCATGTGTTCTTCCTCGCATGAGGCCCTTGTGGGATTGAAGGAGAAGCTGAGCAACAGGTTCAAGATGAAGGACATGGGTCCTCTCGAGTATTGCCTCGGGATTGCCGTCCACTGCAACCGCAAAGCAGGTACCATCAAGCTCAACCAGATCAAGTACATCATGGATGTCTTGAAGCGCTACAACATGAAGGATTGCGAACCCATCAGCACCCCCATGGCCTCCAAGTGCAAGCTCTCCTCCTCCATGACACCAAGCAATGAGGCGGAGTGGCGGGAAATGCAAAACATTTTGTACCAGTCCGCCGTTGGGAGCCTCATGTACGCGATGGTGGGGACGCGACCTGATCAGGTCAGCAGGTTTGTGCCTAATCCTGGGCCACAACATTTGCAAGCCATGAAGCGGATCTTCCGCTACCTCAAAAAGACACGGCACATGGGACTTCAGTTTGGAGGTCTTGAAGGACCAGACTCCCTGCGACTCACGTGCTACACCGATGCTGACTGGGGAGGGCAGGTTGACGACAGGAAGTCCACCTCTGGATTTGCTTGCCTTCTTTATGGTGGTGCGGTCTCATGGGTGAGTAGGAAGCAAGACTGTGTCTCACTTTCCACTGTTGAGGCGGAGTACATCGCACTCTTGGAAGTGTGCAAGGAAATACAATGGCTTCAGATTTTTCTTGACGAGATCAAGGCACCACAAGGGGAAGCAACTGTCATTCGACAACCAGAGCACCATTGCTATGGCAGAGGATGACATGATCTCCCGGCGGACAAAGCACATCAACATTTGGTACCACTACTCACGCGACCTTGTCGCCAAGGGTGCCGTGGAACTAGAACATGTCAAAACCAAGAGGATGCTTGCGGAATTCTTAACAAAGCCGCTTGATTGCGACTTGCATGCTGCAGGCGCTCAAGGAATCGGCATGGTGGATGCAGGAGATGAAGACAAAAAACCCAAGACAACTGAGGTACACAAACACAGTGCAGAGCTACAGGCTCATGTGGAAGGAAATTACAATGGCAGGTGGCCACAGGTGCAAGGGAGAGATTGTTGTTTCTTTTATGCCCCTTTGGCCACTGCCATAGCTTAGAGGATAGGTTGGGCATGCACTGCTCCCTTGGAGTAAGTCCCCTACATCTTGTTTGTGGTACAAGTCCAAGCGAGAAACCAGCTGTGTAGCGCAGTGGATAGCACGGTGGACTTAGGAACAATAGATCATGCGATCAAGCCTTGATGTGAGCAGGAAGGTTTTTGACCTTCTTGCACATAGGAAGTTTCCTTGACATTTCTTCATGCATGAGGAGGATGTGCCACTTGGCGGCCAATGGATGCACCAATTGGCGAGTTGGTGAGGTGGTGTGGAGTGGCCACCCCCAAAAGTGCCACTGCCCACAAACCTTAGATGCCAGGCCTAGGACTATGTGTACCAGGCTCATTCCTCATTCCAAACATACAATCTGGCCTTTGATGCTCCTCACAGAGCCGTCTAACTAAGAAACGGTACAAAGAAGACACTGGTTGGTTTAAGCCCCAGGAGTTAGTCTTTGACTAGCACCTCGCGCGAAAGTGACCAAGTGTTAAGTGGACACAGTTGCTAGCAAGTGATTGCCTAGGAACTGCTCAGTGTGGAACCGTGATCCTGAGGGTGATATCTTCTCCTAGCTGAAATGCTAGGAGCAAACGGCAGGTGCTATTGTGTCGGCCCTGTTTTCTAGTCCGTTTGCCTCAGGCCGGTTGACATTTTCCAGGTGAGATCGGAGACAAGCACTAACATCCGTACAAAGTTGTTTACAAATCAATGATAGTAGTTGCAGAAGTCCAAGAATGCCTACACGTCCCAAACATTTGTGGGCATCTTCGAATCATCAATTGCCTCCAACATTTTCTGGTCCATGCTGATTCATCCGCCGGCAATAATGTATCCCAAAAACTTGATCAAACTATGAACGAAGTTGCATTTCATTTTTCACAAAAATTAGTGGTGTTGTGTAGGGTGAGGTGGAAGGTCGTATGAACTCTTGTGCTAGCATCTCATCCAGCTGCTTATTGAGTTCATTCAGCTCGTGATTGCTCATCTGATAGGTCCCCTTCACTGTTTATCTGCTGCCCGGCTTCAGGTCTATCTGATGGCCGATGTTGTGTTGTGATGGTAACTCTCAGGGTATTTCATCAAGAAAAACAATTTTGAGGTCTCGGTACAGCTGCAAACTTGTCAGGTTTTGAGGCTGTTCATGTCGCTTTGATAGCTACAATTCCTTTTGCTTCCTTTGTTTCCACATGGACTAGCCAGGCCTGAGCTCTGTGCTTCAGATATCGCTTGGCCATGTCTAGAGATATTGGTTGCCATTTTGTAGTTACCGTAGCTTCATCTTTCACTTCGACCTCTGTTGCTTCCCGTAACCACCAATGCATTGTGGGTCGCTCGACTAGAGGCAGGTATTGCTTTCTGCCATTAATGCCAAGGTAAACTGCTGCGCTACTCCATTCAACATGTGGAATGTGCCGGTATAGGAAATCTCGCCCAAGGATGACTTTTTAATCGCTCATTGGGCAAGCCCTCCAGACCGTCATGTCTTGCAGATCGCCAATTTCCAGCCAGAGTGGTTCGCGAAGTCGACGGTTTTGCAGGCGTCCGTTGACGGTTTTCCCTTCATGCACTCCTTGTCTGTTATGAAAGTTTAGTTTCCAAACCATATAATTAATGGAAAAACTGTGGCAATTTCTTCCATCCAGTAGTACCAATACCGTTGTGCAAATGTTTATGGCCCCCCGGTTGCACTGGTAGCAGTATTGCTGGATGGTCCTCCTTGTATCCCTCTTTGGACTTTGTGATCAGAGGGACCCTCTCCTTGGCGATGTGAGCTGCTTGGATGGGCGATCGGTCAGCGCAGGTTTATTCAACCGGACAGTGGCCTTGCGGTCTACTTTTTCCCTTGGTCATGTCCCAACTCTTTGCCCTTAACATTTGACTTCTCCCCCTTTTTGGCTTGTTGTTGTCACTTTCAGCTGTTGCGCAAGATATGAACCAGCTTTTTGCAATTCCAACAGAGCTGTTGATGGACGTCATCAGAATCCATCAGAGACAAGGTTTCTTTTGACTACAACTTCCCTCCGCTACGATAAAGATGGTGGCCTAGGGGTGGCCAGCCGTTGGATTCCTGCATTTGAGCGTTGTAGCTGGCGCTCTCGATGCGGTCAGTTGTTATGATCATTTGCAAAAGGTCGTCTTGGACGCCAAAAATGGTGATTGCTTGCCCGATGTCTCATTTGAGGCCATTGTTGTAGTAGAAACCCAGCTTGTTGGGAGTGAGGTCGCTGTCAGTGATGATTTTGTCAAAACGTCGACTGTACTCTATCACGCTCGACTACAAACATAGACGTTGGATTCTGTACCATGTTTTAGACTTCTTGTTTAGCTTCCCAAAGTGAGCAAGGATAACATGCGTGAAGTCGCTCCACGTTTTTGGTGGTGTGAGAGAGTCTTGCCATGTGGGATTAATCTGCTCGATAGGTAGTATGCCTGTGGTCGATGATGTGAGAGCGGTCACGAGGGCCGTTGATCGAGCTTTGCCAGTCTCGTGCTTGTGTTGGATGGCCTTTGGATTGCACCACCAACTCAAAGCCGTGCCATGCAAAAGCAAGGGCACAAGGTCAATTCTCTTCTTGCCAGTTCTTACCCTAGCAGAGGTGAAAACACCTTCAAACTCGTCAGCCACATCCTAACCGTCGGACACTTAGATTTTGCCGGATCAAATGGCTCAGGGAGTGCCGGTGAAATTGGGAGTTCACTACAGAGTTGCAAAATTCTCTCTGTGAACACTGCTTTGTGTGCATGAGAAACTCAAAGCTCCACCATTACCACATTGAGCTGTTGGAGAATATGGGTGTTGAGACTCTCGATTTTTGACAATTTCTAGTCCAGGTCTTTGTTGATTCACCCTTGTTGGCTGGTGCCTCCCATCATGTCAGGTGTCATCCCAATGAGTTGCGGTGTGGACAAAGGGTTTGTCGAGCCTTAGCGGTCTGTCATCGGATTGGCCATTGGGTTCATCAGTGCTGCACCATTTTTTGCGAAAGTTGTTGCTATTGCTTGGTTTGCCTAGAAAGCGTCGTTATTCATGTGCTGCTGATCGTCAGAGTATTCGTCGGGGGCTGTTTCTTGTCGTGGGGTGCGCTCACTCTGTTTACCATTGTCATTGCAAATTCTGTGATCTTCTGAAAGGTACAAATATGTTGAGGGCTCATGCAAGGTTTTGCCAGGTAGTTAATGCGTTGGTTGCCCCTCCGATACTGCTGCGCTCTGATACCAAGTGTTATGCCGAGCGGAACATAGGTGGTCCACATGGATGAGATGTGGGACAAAAGACAATGTGGGAGTTTGGGACAGTTGGATACTTTGTACTAAGCAGTAAGTGTACTTAGATGACAAGTGTTGGGTGCGTCCAGCATATATATGCAATGTTGAGAATGAGAATGAGACATAAGATGGGTCATCGGCATTCGAGCCGAAAGTCGCGTGCAAGGTAACGCCATGAGTGGTAGATTCAAGAAGCTCTGCCAAGAAGTCGGGGGGGGGGGGTTTCAAGAATATTGTGGCACTTCTTTCCAGAATTCAAGCCTTCTCAAGAAGTCAACAAACGATTTGAAAATATCAACATGGTTCTTGACACTTCTGTTGACCATTTTTGAAAGTGATCGAAGTTGTCAAGAAAACAGAACACCTGAGGTCGGGGCAGTTGGCCAAGAAATCCCTTGGCCAAACGGCTCAAATATACTGAAGTCGCCTTGCGGTGGGCCATGAATGCAAGAACAGAAATGCCCCCTCACGGGTTTTAGGGACTCATGTAATTTGGTGACGTAACTGTTGACCTGATATGCCCATTGTCCATAGATGACATTCGGACAGGCACAGGACGGACAAGGCATGCACTGCTCCCTTGGAGTAAGTCCCCTAAGCATTGTCCAGATAGAAAAGGCATGCACTATTCCTTTGGAGCAAGTCCCCTTGGTCTAACATAGTCGGTATAGCCAACAAACACTATCTAGGACAACTCCTTGTGGCTTAGACGTTCTAGAGTTAGTCTCTGAAGTGAGAGGTCATTGGGCCAAATCCCAGCCTAGTGACTAACTTTCTTTGTGACCAAAAAAGGGACAGGAAGGTTCTAAAAGACATCCTAGAACATTCCAAGGTCCTTCCTGGTGGGTGGTGCCACTTGGCAATCACAGAGAACGCCATGGAGGCAGGGGGGATGATGCAATCCAAATTGCCCCAAAAGTGGCTCATTCAAGGAGTCACTGTGCGCCTGGCTCTAGGACTATAAGTACTTGTCAGTTGCCTGTGATTCATTACAATTCTTACTCTTGAGACTCCTCACAGAGTTGTCCACCAGAGGCAGACACTAAAGAAGCATTGGTTGGTTTAAGCCCTAAGAGTTGGCTCCTCGTGCAAAATTGACCAAGTGCTAAGGACACAGTGGAAGGTCATGATTCCTATGAACTGCTTAGTGTGGAACCCTGATTTTGAGGGTGATATCTCCTCCTAGTTGCAATACTAGGAGTGGAGGGCAAGTGCCATTGTCTCAGCCTTGTTTTCTAGTCTCAGGCCGGTTGACATATGGTTATGGGCCCACACTGACCAATTGTAAGGCACGCTTATGCGTGCTCTCTTACCCCCTTTGTCTTGCAGCGTGCATCAGCTCCATCAGATCCATCTGCTCTATAAGCTCCAAGAACGAGTGCTGGAACTTAGCGAACAAGGGCCAGGGATAAGCTCTGCCCTTGGAGGTATGACCCTTGGGCCCTAACCAGTATAAGCTTTGCCCTTGGAGGCATGACCCTGGGTTGGAAAGAGTGTGTTCTTCTCTGTTTGCAGGTGATCAACGGCTAAGGGGTAAGCAACGAATATGCACCTTCTAAACCGGTAGCAGACAACATCCTACATCAGCTTGCAACGGCCTCAACAATGCAGAGAAGCAGAGAAGCAGTATTCCGGCACTCACGACGCAAAATCTTGAGCAGGTCAACGGTGGGATGTCAAAGTTCACAGGGATAGGTTCTCCCTTGTGGAAATGGCAGTTTGAGATTGTCATGAAGGTGCGTGGCTAAAAGATGTTCCTTGGAATAAAGGTGGATCCTCCAAAAACAGATGCTGGGCATGAAGCATTGAGCATGAAAAACGACATGGCGCTTGTGATTCTTGTGACATCAGTGCATGAGTCTCAGCAGTCCACCTCCAAGGTATTACACATGCATCAAAGGCATATGAAAAGCTTGCACGTGTACACTAATCAACAGCTCTTGCTAATCGCCTCTTCATCCTTCAAAAAATGATTTCGAAAAGGCTGAGCAAGGGAGAGTCGATTCCGGACTTCCTACTACAGTTTGAAGGACTACTACAACAAGTGACCCAAATGAACTGGGAAATCGACACGAACATGCAGGCCATGATCCTCTTCATGGCGCTACCTGAAAGCTGGGGTGCTCTGATCACCATCTTTGGTAGTTGGAAGGAGGAGGATTTGACGTATGAGGCAGTGTCCAAGTACGTGTGCAACAAGGCCATGCGTCGCAGCGGTGGTGAGGCTAACATTTCAGCCTATTCTACACACTCTGGTGGTCGTGGAAACAACTCCTCTCTTGGTCAGAGTAGTACCGGAAGCGGTGGCAGTAGAGAGAGAGGCAATGGTGGCGTTGGAAAGGGTTCAAAGCATCCTAGGAAGTGCCATAATTGTGGCAAGCCTGGGCATTGGGCACGGGAGTGCAGGGCTCTCAAGAAGGAAGGCGGAGATCATGGTGGTAAAAACCAGGGCAAAAGAAAGGGTAAGAAGGAGTTGACGAACATGCCGATATCCAAGGGAGTGACACTACTCAAGCGTGGAGCCTACGGGCTTGACTTTGGCACAAACCACCACTATTCAAGGGAGAAGGATGGGTTCATCTACATTGGGGACACTGAACGTTGCTTCAGGTGTGCCAACGACAACCTTGTCCATGTGCAAGGCGAAGGAGATAAGTTGATCAGTATTAACGTGAACGGTGCTGAAAAAGACTTGAAGCTGGAGAACTTCGTCTACATGCCTCCTTTTGTGACAAGCCTCTTCTCGGTGGCCAAAATCATGGACCACGACATGACGGTCGTCTTTACGGAGGAGGAGGCTGTGATTGTCAAGAACAAGGACATCAAGATCTCCTATCCCAAGGAGAGTCTTGTAGTATACATCCTAAAAGTTGATGGGCTCTACGTGCTGCACACCAAGCCCCTTGAGAGTACAAATGAGGGATATGCGGCGGTTGAAGAGCCTAAGTCTCCAAAACCTGATGTTGCACCACAGACCGTCATCATGGCGGCCAACTCCACAAAAGACACAGATGCTGGCACAGGGAATTTTGCCATGTGGCTGACAGGACACTACAAGCTATGCAGCAGCACAAAGTGGTTCATGGAATGGAGGGATACAAGACCAAGGATGAGGGAAAGTGCAAGAATCTTTGTGAGCCATGCCTCCAAGGCAAGGCAAAGAGAAAGCCCTTTGAGCATAATGTTCAACGTGTAGCAGCAATCTTAGACCTGATTCACTCTGATGTGTGCAGACCATTATGCACTCCTTCAAACAGCGGTAGCAAGTACTTCTTGACCTTCATTGATGACCACAGTCGCAAGATGTGGATCTACTTCCTCAAGACAAAGGGAGAGGTCAAGGAGAAGCTGCAAGAGTTTGTCGCCATAGTAGAGTGGCAGAAAAGCAAGAAGGTCAAGGCACTGCACACGAACAATGGCGGTGAGTACGAGGCATACAAAGGATGGCTGAGCTAGCATGACATCAACCACCAGACCACCACTCCATACACTGCCCATAGCAATGGCGTTACCAAGCAGATGAACCCGACTATCCTTGGCATGACACAAAGCATGCGCTTTGACGCCAAACTCCCACCTCACTTTTGGGCTAAAGCTTCAAGAACTGCTTGGTACCCTGTGAATGTCACTCTGGCAGCTGCGCGTGGAAGGCGTGGCAAGAATTAGCAATAGAAGTAGTTGAGGACGCCACAAGAGGCTTGGTCAGGAAAGAAGCAAGATGCCTCACACATGAGGGTCTTTGGCTGTACTGCCTGCGCAAAGGTCCAAGCAAGAGAAGGAAGTGGCAAGCTGGATGCACACGCTCGCAAGTGTGTAATGGTCAGATACAACACTGCACACAAGGCGTACATGCTGTGCGACCAAGCGGCTGCAAAGCTCATCAGGATCCAAGATGTCGAGTTTGATGAAAGGACGCTTGGCAAGGGAGCGCCGCTGGATCATGTCCATGCTCCGAAATCAGGAGAGTGGGTTATGTCGCTCGAGTCAGGTGATCAGGCACCTGAGAACTGGCATAAGGTGCCAGCGAAGCAAAATGATTGTGCGACAGGGAGAGAGGTTGTGCAGGCTGACATAGCGATGGAATCTCACACTGAGTCTGAATCGTGGAAGGCATCTGAGTCAAAATCTGAGGCCGGTGGCTCTTCCTCAAACAACGGAACACTGGTAGTGCAAGAGCAACAAAAGCAACTAAGCCTTGAAGCGCCACCAGCAACACTCCTGCGCAGTACATGCCAAAAGAAACCTCCACCTAAGTACGATGCTGAGAGTGCAGAATGGACCGGACTCAGCTGGTCATGCTTGGCTGAGGGAGAGCCTCTGACCGTAGCGGAGGCTATGAACATGCTACATGCGACCAAGTAGGAGGCAGAGGACAGCAAACTCACATCCATCAAAGAGAACAGAGCATGGGTTCTGGTGGACAGGCCCCCAAACATAAGGCTGCACACCAAATCCGGTTCGCAAATCTGAAGCTGGATTTGGATTCACCAGTCTGAATCCACTGCTGGATCCAAATTCACGGATCCGAATCCAAGATTCGCAAATCCTTGTGGATTCACAAATCTAGGAAAATCCTTTGGTGTGATTTTATTCTTTAACGTATCCAAGACAATACACGTCTGCTAAGACAAAATCAAATGACGTCTAGTGCAGCTCCCGTTCTTTTCACGAGCGATGTGGCAGTGCCCTGATCGTTGCGGAAGCCAGGCTTGCCAGTCAGGCCGGAAGCCAAGCCTCGATGACCTGGCTTGTCCAGTGGACAAGCCAGGTCATCAGGTCTTCGCACGCCCACCGAATCTGCATAACAAACCTGAATGGTGCACAAGGAATTGCCGCTGGCTGGTGGAAAGCTTGCAAGCAAGTGACGGATACCTTGTCGCTTGTTTCCTGCATGTGTCAGGTTGTTGACCTGACACATGCACGATATGCGCCAGCTAGCGCGGCCAGTAACTTCTAGGTTTTTGAAACTTTGGAAGTTGAATTCATCAACGCTATCGCTCGGACGTGAGCAGGACCAGCTCCATGTTTTCCTCCCCCCCTCCAACTTCACCCACTATTCCCTCAGGGATTCATTGGTGGATTCCCGAATCCCAAATGAGACCCGACCCTGGATCCGGATTTGTGAATCCAGATCCGGATTGGGGATTCGTGAAACAGAGTCACCAAACCAAGGATTTGTGTGCAACCTTACCCGAACGCCCACGCGGTGGGGTCAAAGTGGGTACTCCGGAAAACGTTCAAGCAGGATGGTACTATTGACACATACAAGGCAAGAGTTGTGGCGAAGGGGTTTTCCCAACGTGCAGGCTCAGAGTACAAGAAGACCTTCATGCTTGTCGTCACCTTTGCCTCCATCAGATTCATGTTGGGCATCAGTTTTGTAAAAGATCTGGAGGTCTACCAGATGGATGTCAAGATAGCTTTCCTCTATGGGAACCTTGACAAAGAAATACCGATGGAAATTCCCAAAGGGTGTGAAAGTTCCTGAGGGCAAGATCTACAAACTAGTGAAAGCACTCTATGGGCTGAAATAAGCCCCAAGGACGTGGTACAAGGAGATGGACTGCTTCATGGCCGGGCTCACCTTCACGCACTGCCAGAATGACCCTAGTGTCTACGTGTTGGAGGATGAGCAAGGCTTGATGCTAGTTGCACTGTAAGTGGATGACTTGATCATCTGCTCATTGTCAGTCGAACTGCTGAATAAGCTGAAGACAGATTTTAGCAACAGATTCAAGATGAAGGACATGGGTCCTCTCGAGTTCTACCTCGGGATAGCTGTCCACTACAATCGAGCAGCAGGCACCATCAAACAAAACCAGACCAAGTACATCCTGGAGGTCCTCAAGCGCTACAACATGGAGGAGTGCAAGCCCATCAACACATCAATGAAAACAGACATCAAGCTCTCCTCCTCCATGAGCCCCAACATGGAAGCAGAATGGTATGAGATGGAGAACATTCCCTACCAGTTTGCTGTTGGTAGCCTCGTGTATGCCATGGTAGGAACACCCCCTGACATTTGCTATGCTGTGAGGCAAGTGAGCAGGTTTGTGGCCAATCCAAGGCCACAGCACTGGCAAGCAGTAAAACACATCATGCGATATCTACAGAAGACACCTTGGCTGTGTCTTCCTCTAGAACGGTGGTGTAGTCTCCTGGGCAAGTAGAAAGCAAGACTGTGTCTCCCTCTCTACTGCTGAGGCAGAGGACATCGCTTTGTCAGAAGCATGCAAGGAGACGCAGTAGCTACACAGTTTACTTGTTGAGATGAAAGTGCCACAAACGGAAGCAACGGAGGTCCGCATTGACAACAAGAGTGCCATAAAAATGGCATTGGATGATGTCAGCTCCCAGTGGACCAAGTATATCGACATCAGGTACCACTACTCACGTGACCTCATTGCAAAGGAGATTGTGGACCTGGAATACGTGGAGACCAAGAAGATGCTTGCGGATTGCATGACCAAGGCGCTTGACAGGGAATTGCATTTTGCAGGTACCCAAGGAATCAGTATGGTCAACGCAGCCAATGGAGACTAAGGCCAAGACAGCAAGAGAGAGGAGATATCTCACAGCAAATGCACAGAGGTGGAAGGGAGAGTTTGTTGACCTGATATGCCCCTTGTCCATAGCTAACATGTGGATAGGCACATGACAGACTAGGCATGCACTGCGCCCTTAGAGTAACTCCCCTATGTCTGGTCGAGATAGACAAGGCATGCATTACTCCTTTGGAGCAAGTCCCCTTGGTCTAAACTAGATAATATAGCCAGCAAACACTACCTAGGATAACTCCTTATGGCTTAGAAAATCCAGAGTTAGTCTTTGGAGAGAGAGGTCACTGGGTCAAATCCTGGCCCTGTGAATAATTTTCTTTGTGACCGATAGGGGGACAGGAAGCTTCTAAGAGACATCTTAGAACATTCCAAGGTCCACCCTAGTGGGTGGCGCGCCACTGGGCGGTCACAAAGAGCGACATGTAGGCAGAGGGGATGATGCAATCCAGATTGCCCCCAAAGTGCCTCATCCAAGGAGCCACTGCACGCCTAGGCTAGAGGCTGGCTCTAGGACTATAAGTACCTATCCGTTGCATGTGATCCATTACAATTCTTACCTTTGAGACTCCTCACAGATTTTTCCACCAGAGGCAGACACTAAAGAAGCATTGGTTAGTCTAAGCCCCTGGAGTTAGCTCCTTGCGAGAAAGTGACTAAGTGCTAAGGACACAGTGCAAGGAAGTAATTCTTATCAACTGCTCTGTGTGGAACCGTGATTCTAAGGGTGATATCTCCTCCTAGTTGCAATACTAGGAGCGGACGGCAAGTGCCATTGTGTCGGCCTTTTCTTCTAGTCCGTTGCCTCATGTAATTCGGTGAAGCAACAGGTATCATCCCAAACTTGTGAGTTTGCATGAGTTTTCACGTTTTGAAACTCTTAGTTTGACCTAAAAGAACTTGAGCTTCATTTTTTCTGCATCAGCTCAAAATTGTCGTATGCGAGGCACGATCAGCAGCTTTGTGCCAACTTCTCTTGTGCGCCCCTCACTCTTGCGCTTGCTCTCGCCCTAACCCTTGTCCTCGCTTACTGTCGCAAGCGAGGAGGGCAAGCGAGGGTGAGGGCATGAGGCTACAAACCCCAACCATTGAGGCCTCGCAGCCTCCTTGCCACCGATCAAGCCACTACCTCGATCGACGGCTGGTGGTTTGCTAGCGGGTGGCCGGCTGGTCACTTGACCAGCCGTCGGCCACCCAGCCGGTCGGCCGCCGGCCGGCCGGTAGCCAGTAGGTGGTTGGCCATCGGCAAACTGTTGCAATAGCGAGGGGTGGCTTGCAGAAATCTCCTTGCTATCACAAGGTGGGAGTGCCAAACCGGCCCTCCCACTACATAGTTTTTCAGCTTTAATTTTTCTAAAGGTGTATTTCAAGGCAATTACAACTGGTAATCATGAGAAGTATAATTCTCTGAAAATGGTTCCTTCCAGTACATCAGTTTGAAATTCCATGCACATTCCACACATATCATTCATTGCTATCTCTATCTAGACTATCAGCTTGTAACATAAAAAGTGGAACGCAATTGCATGCTTGCTATGACAGCTGTCCACGTCATACTTCATGGCGGACTAGTCTATCCACATGCTTTACATCATGTTTGTCATGGCCTCCATTTGCTCGCTTATTTTGTCGCTTTGGTTCTCACAAGGTTGTCTAAAAATTCCTCCCAGTCTAGGGGCATAGTGTGTGTGGCAAGCGTACTAAAAATGAGTGCAGAAGTGCACTTATCAGACACTCAATGCGTGAATGATACATCGCAAGATGATTGAACAGATCAGTGTTATGTAACCTTTGAAACAACAAAACTTCAATGTATGCAATGTAAGATTTCGACAAGTAATACAAACCTAGATGATGTAAAGTTTGAAACCCTGCCTGCCTGATATGAGAGGGTCCAGATCCATTGATGGCTACATAAAAATTCATGATGCAGGGGTTGAAAACATCGCGTGTGTTCACTACAATATGGTGGCAAAGAGGATGCCTTCTTGCAAGTTGAAGACATAGTGAGGGAAAAGAATGGAATTGCCAAGATCCATTGAAAAATTCATGAAATAAGTTTTCAGCTATGGTAAAAAACAGTTCTATGAAGTAGCTCAATGGTACCAGTGGAATAGAAAGAAAATGATAAACAGGATTTCGACGTCTGATGGACTAGACATAAAAGAACGCAGGTTCCCTAGAACATGCTGATGTATTCATTGAGATATTGTTTTTGTTGCACATTTTCAGAGATGTATATGACTATATGCTCAATATCTAGATGGGTGGTCCTGGGACTATCAAACATTGAGTTTGATTGAAAAAAAAACAGGATCCTCAGCCGCAACTCTTATAGATAAGACATGGGTTGTGTTCTTACCTCAAAAGGCACCCTTTGGTCGGACGAGGTTTAGTTGTGAATTCATGGCCAAAGTTCAGGAGACTCCAATTTATGATCACCAGTAAAAATGTATGTTTAATCCTATTCTGGTAGAATGAAATACTTCCAAGTCTCCTCACATAATGAAACTATTCTGACAGTATCAGAAATTTGTTTGGTCGGCAGGGAATATCAATGGGGTCCCCTGCTATCTTGCTCGATACATGAATCAAGATGTCAAGCCGAAATAAAGGCGATGAGGGTCCTCAAACTTGACATCGACTTCAAAGGGGAAATATACAGGGCCAAGAGAAATCAGGGTTTTAGAAAAGTGTAACATTCAAGGATTGCGAGGAAGAGTGTTGGTTCATTTTGTCCCTGGTTTATGGCCAGAAGTGATACCTTAAAGCTAATCATGATTTATCAATGTTCATTTCAGCTATCAAACCTATTCATTTGATTTGTAAAAAGGTCATGGACCATAAAAAAAAACCGGACGTGAATGATTGCGCACGTATTGTACAACAAGTACCTTCTCCACATTAACTGAGCACACTGTCCCATGTACACTTTGCCTCATACTAGAGGGGGTTCTAAGGACTGAACAAGAACAGGTTTCCCATAGACGTTTGGTATCATTATGGACAGTCTTCTGACGAGTGTGTGCCTTGCAGTACTCCATGAATAGGTTGGCCCGACAGAAAACTACAGGGTTGTGAACAAACAAAGAGTTCAAGATGTGCAATCAAAGTCGGAGTTCAACAACGCAAATAAATTAGGCCTTCCCTAAACAATTCTGTAGGACATGAACCATGAAAAGTATACAAATGTTTATTTGAATTTTCATATGTCTTTCAAAACATTGCAAGAGAGGAGAGAGAGAGAGAGAGAGAGAGAGAGAGAGAGAGAGAGAGAGAGAGAGAGAGAGAGAGAGAGAGAGAGAGAGAGAGAGAGAGAGAGAGAGAGAGAGAGAGAGAGAGAGAAAGAGAGAGAGAGAGAGAGAGAGAGAGAGAGGGAGAGAGAGAGAGAGAGAGAGAGAGAGAGAAAGAGAGAGAGAGAGAGAGAGAGAGAGAGAGGGAGAGAGAGAGAGAGAGAGAGAGAGAGAGACAGAGATGGAGAGAAGAAGATATTTTCATCTCACACTGTACATGTTCCTTCTCGTGGGTGGTAGTGAGTGCGCAGGGCACGCTAGCGCAGGGAGTGGAGGCAACGGACCGTGACGATTCATTATTCCCTCTGCACGAGTGGTTGCCTCCATCCCGCCTGCATGGCCCTGTTCCTCTTTGCCAAAGGCCGACAGCTTTCCCTCATGCTCATCCCCTCACGCAGCACCTACTTGTGCCTCTAAGTAGGAAGTGACATAGTTTTGGTTTTGCAAACTCATGCCTACTTGTGACTTCAAACTATGCTTGTGGGTAGGCAGAAAGTAGGCTGTTTTTGATAGCGACCTAGTCCAAGATGCCCTCGGGCATCTTAGACTAGGTTGCTTGCACTTGCGAGCCCATTTCTAGGCTTCCGGGGCATTCGTACCGGTTTGATTGAGTGGCCGGCGAACCTCGCTCACCGGCCCACGGGTGGAGCTCGCATAGCGAGCTCCCATCCGTAAGACCTCTATGGCTTGTTACTAGCTTCACTTCCCAGGTTTTTGTGATGGTCGCTTGCAAAACTGAGAGTAACCTCCCCCCCACGCTTCACCATTTGACGAGCCGTAAGTTGCTATGGCTTCGTAGAAAGTTCCTCATGGTATCAGAGCTAGATAGGACACGAGACGGTAGGGAATCGAGGCGGCACCAAGCAAAGAAGGGGGCGGCCGAGTGATGCGCGACAGCCGCAAAAGCAGGTTGTGCGCGGCCCTAGGAGCATCGAACGCCCTTCCCTAGACCGCGCGCACAGAGTAGGGGCGGCAGAAGCAAGGGAAGGGAAGCTCAAAGAGGTAAGGGCCATGGGAGAGAGCCCAAGCACCATTGTTCCCCTATGAAGGGTGACGGTGGGGTCTCCCGGCCCAGAGGGGACGTGTGCAGGTCTAAGAAGGCCTGGCCGATGTCCTGAAGTCAGGAGAGGCGATCCCAAACGAGCTTAGGGCTCGCGGCAGAAATCTGGGCCCAAAGTGGGCCCGGCGGATTGCTGCCAAAATTTTCTTCGGCAGCAACGAGAGGGCAGCATAGCTTAGAAAGGCTCCCTAGCAGCATGAGCGCAGCTGCATCCAATCCAAGAGGGGCCGGTGCAAATGCCGGGGCTATCACCGGCACCGGTGCTGCCGCTGGCACTGCTGGTGGCACTGCCGCCGGCGCAACCTCTACGGCCATGTCGTGGGATGACCTCAGCAAGGTATTGTCTCACAAGGACCTTACGCCGCCGCCGCTCGGCGTGCGTGACTTTCTGTCTTGGAAGGATGTGTTCCTCTCATGGGCAGCGGAGCATGGGCTTGAGGATTACTACCTAGCTCTGCCGCCTGAGGGCACTGACGCACGGGTGCTCCTGAGAGCGTTCAATGCCTTGACACGCGCACTTCTCGATGAACAACAGTACTCCATCCGTCATTATCGCTTTGGGGGAAAAGGAGAGGATCCTGAAAATCCACGTAGCGGAGAACCCTGACCCCAGAAGGCATGGCAGCACCTGACCACGTGGAAGGAAGAGCAGGGGATGGCTCTAGTCATCGCCCTAAGCGAGAAGCTCTGCAACCTTCGTCCCAAGCCAGGTGCACCGGTTGCCAAATATTGGGATGGGCCATGGATCCTCGTCGGCGCATCCTTGGCCTTGGTGCCCCTGCACCATTCTAGAGTGGTTGGATCCAGTTCTTCTGCATCTCGGAGAACCATACAATGATTTCCAATGTGGACTGCTTCAAAAGCTGAAAGTTGCCGAAATAAAGAACACTTACTTAGTTGAGGTGTTCGAAGAGCTACGGAACTATGAAGATATCCTGAAGGGCGAGGCTCGCGAAGAAGAGGGTACAGCAGTGAGTGCGTTTGAGCATCCGGGAGGAGGTACCCCCCCCCCCTCCACACCATCACTCGGGTGGGGGAGGAGGAGGAGGCCGTGGGGGTGGAGGAGACTAAGGCGGACAAGGCAGTGGAGGACAAGGGCATGGTCAAGGAGCGGGGAACCGCACCTACAACTACTGCAAGCAGCCGGGTCACTACTGGCAAGCATCACCAGGGTATCAAGGACCAGTCTTCATTCCTCCATACGTCAGTGACCCCGTCCTTGTACCAGCATGGGCGCAGAGTGTCAACCGGCCTGAGGCAAACGGACTAGAAAACAGGGCCGACACAATAGCACATGCCGTCCGCTCCTAGCATTTCAACTAGGAGAAGATATCACCCTCAGGATCACGGTTCCACACTGAGCAGTTCCTAGGCAATCACTTGCTAGAAACTGTGTCCACTTAACGGTTGGTCACTTTCGCGCGAGGTGCTAGTCAAAGACTAACTCCTGGGGCTTAGACCAACCAGTGTCTTCTTTATACTGTTCCTTAGTTGGACAACTCTGTGAGGAGCATCTAAGGCCAGATTGTGTAATTAGAATGAGGAATGAGCCTGGTACATATAGTCCTAGGCCTGGCTTCTAAGGTGTGTGGGTAGTGACACTTTTGGGGTGGTCACTCCACACCACCTCACCAGTCCGCCAATTGGCGCATCCATTGACCGCCAAGTGGCACACTCTCCTCATGCATGGAGAAATTTCTAAGAAACTTCCCCTGTGCTAGAAGGTAAAAAAACCTCATGCGCACATCAAGGCTCAATTGCAGGACCTGTTGTCCCTAAGTCCAACATCCTATCCGTTGCGCTACACTTCTGGTGTCTCGCTTGGACTTGCACCACGAACAAGGTTTGGGGGACTTACTCCAAGGGAGCAGTGCATGCCCAACCTGTTTGTCAAGCCATGGCAGTGGCCATGGGGCATAGAAGAACAACAATCTCTCCCTTGCACCGTATGCCACCTGCTGTGGTAGTTTTCTGCGGCATGAACCTGTAGCTCTAGGTTGTGTTTGTGCATGTCAGTTTTCTTGGTCTTTAGTTCTCATCTCTTGCATCCACCATGCCGACTCCTCGAGCTCCTACAACATGCAAGTCACTGTCTAGCGGCTTTGTCAAGACGTTCGCAAGCATTTTTTTTGGTTGCGACGTGCTCCAGTTCCACGACACCCTTGGCGATAAGGTCACGTGAGTAGTGGTACCAAATATCGATATGCTTTGTACGCCGGGAGATCACGTCGTCCTCTGCCATGGCCATGGCACTTTGGTTGTCGATGCGGATGACCGTTGCTTCCTCTTGTGGTGCCTTGATCTCATCAAGCAAACTGCGAAGCCACTGTGTTTCCTTGCACACTTCGGAGAGTGCAATGTACTCCGCCTCAGCAGTAGAAAGCAAGACGCAGTCCTGCTTACTGCTTGCCCACGAGACCGCACCACTTTTGAGAAGAAAGACAAACCCTGAGGTGGACTTCCTGTCATCAATCCGTCCTCCCCAGTCCGCGTCAGTGTAGCATGTCAGCCGCAGCAAGTCTGATCATTCTAGACCTCCAAACCGAAGTCCGACGTGCTGAGTCTTTTTGAGGTAGGGAAAAATCCGCTTCACGACTTGCCAATGTTCTGGCCCAGGATTGGCCACAAACCTGCTCACCTGACCCACTGCAAAAGCAATGTCAGGTCGTGTTCCCACCATTGCATACATGAGGCTTCCGACGGCAGACTGGTATGGAATGTTTTGCATCTCCCGCCGGTCTGCCTCGTTGCTTGGTGACATGGAGGAGGAGAGCTTGCAGTCGGAGGGCATGGGGGTGCTGACGGGCTTGCAGTCCTCCATGTTGTAGTGCTTCAAGATGTCCATGATGTACTTGGTCTGGTTGAGCTCGATGGTGCCTGCTTTGCGGTTGCGGTGAACAGAAATCCCGAGGTAGTATTCGAGAGGTCCCATGTCCTTCATCTTAAATCTGCTGGCCAGATTTTTCTTGCGGTCCATGAGGGCCTCCTGCGAGGAAGAACACATGATAAGATCATCCACGTACAACGCCACAAGTAGCAAGCCACGTTCGTCCTCCCGCACATAGACGCTAGGGTCATTCTTGCAATGTGCGAAGGAGATCTCAGCCATGAAGCTGTCCATCTCCTTGTACCAGATCCGTGGGGCCTGTAAAATGCCTTCACCAGCTTGCACACCTTACCCTCGGGTGCTTTGACACCTTCTGGTACCACCATTAGGACCTCCTTGTCGAGCTTCCCATAAAGGAAGGCTTTATTCACATCCATCTGGTGGATCTCAAGGTCTTTGGCGGCAGCGACAGCAAGCAGGGACCTGATGGAGGCAAACGTGACAACCGGTGCGAAGGTCGCATCGTACTCAGACCCTGCGCGTTGTGAGAACCCTTTCGCCACGACCCTTGCCTTGTACTTGTCGATGCTATCATCTTGCTTCCGCTTCAACCTGAGCACCCACTTTGAGCCCACCACGTGAGCGTTAGCGGGTCTGTCCACCAGCACCCATGTGCCATTTTCTTCGATGGACGCGAGCTCGCTGTCCACCGCCTCCTTCCACTTGGCCGCATCGGGCCTTGCCAGCGCCTCAACCACAGTGAGCGGCTCTCCTTGAGCCAAACAGGACCAGCTCAGTCCAGTCCAGCTTCCAGTGTCAGCGTCGTACTTTGAAGTTTGTTTTCTTTGTCGTGTGCTACGACGTTGCTTTGCTGGTGGATTCTTGCGATGCTGTTGCTCCTGTGGTGTTGGCTGCCCTGGAGTTGAATTTTCCTCTTTTGAAGAGCCACTGGCCTCCGAGCTGGTCTCAGAGGCCTCGGACATCTCCGACTCTGTGTCAGAGCTTGCCGCTGTGTCAGCCTGGGCAGCCGCTCCCCCTGGCACACCACTCTTCTTCACAGCCTGCCGCACTGGCACCACTTGCCAGTTTTCAGGAGCTTGATCTCCTGACTCTAGCAGAACCAACCACTCTCCCTGTTTTGGAGCTTCCGTGGGATCAAGCATCTCTTCCTTGCCTGGTTTCCTCTCGTCAAAGGTTACATCCCGGCTGGTGATGAGTCTTCTTCCTGCCAGGTCCCACAAGCAATATGTCTTGTGGGCCGTCTCATAGCCCACCATAACGCACTTTTGTGCTCTTGAATCCAGCTTGCCGGCACCCTCACCCGCCTGGACCTTTGCCCATGCGGTGCAGCCGAATACTTTCAGGTGTGATGCGCCCGGCTTCTTCCCTGACCAAACTTCTTGTGGCGTCATCTGTTGCTTGCCTTTCTTCTTTCCGCGCCTGCCCAAGAGCAGCCGCAGGAGTCAGGTTGACAAGAAAGCATGCCGTTCTTGCCGCTTCTGCCCAGAATCACGGTGGAAGCTTTACATCAAAGAGCATGCTACGCACCATGCCGACGATGGTCTGATTCATCCGTTCGGCAACACCATTGCTCCGCAGCGTAGAAGGCGTTGTGGGCTGGTGGTTGATCCCATGTTGCCGCAACCAGCCCTTGCATGCCTCGTACTCTCCGCCGTTGTCGCTCTGCACCCCTTTGAATTTCTTTCCGGTCTGTCGCTCCACCATGGCGACAAACTCCTGCAACGTTTCTCTGACCTCTCCCTTTGTTTTGAGGAAGAAGATCCACACCTTGCGGCTGGGGTCGTCTATGAAGGTCAGAATATACTTGCTCCCACCGTTTGATGCCGTGCGAAAGGGTCCGCACACATCGGTGTGAATCAGGTCAAGGGCTGATTCTGCACGGCAACCATTGCGCTCAAAGCGCGTTCGTTTGGTCTTGCCTTGGAGGCAAGGTTCACACAGCCTGCCACAATCAACTTCGTCCTTCTTGCAACCATCCATGCCACGGACGAGCTGTTGTTGCTGAATGACTTGAAGCGTGCTGTTTGCAACATGCCCAAAGCGTATGTGCCACAGATCAGTGTCTTCGTCCTTTGCGGCAGAGGATGCTTTTTCAGTTCTTGTTGGTGTGCTCTCCTGTGTTGGTGCCAAGACCACTGCCTCCGCTGCACCCGCATGACCCTCGTCTTCCGAGGTCTTTGCTGCCGTTGTCTGCAATACGTAGAGTCTGTCAACCCGTGGAACCTGTGCCACGAGATCTTTGGTGGCATAGAGGACCTTGATGTCCTCGTTCCTGGCGATGATCGCCTTCTTCTGTGTGAACACCAATGTCATGTCGTTGTCCGTTATCTTTGATACGGATAGAAGGTTTGCCGCAAAGGAGGGCATGTAGACCATGTCACGTAGCCGTGGATCCTTCTCTGAACCATTAAGGTTGATGCTCACCAGCTTGTCTCCCATGCCCTTTGCGTTGACGAAACCGCCGTTTGCACATCTGAACCGTCGATCGATGGGGCCGATGGAGACAAATCCAGCCTGGTCATTGCTGGAGTGATGATCGGTGCCGGAGTCGAGTCCAAAAGCTCCTGGCCTGAGCAGCGCCACTCCTTTTGCTGGAGGCGTGCTCTGTGCCATCATGTTGGTGGCTTCTTTGCCACCCTTTTTGTTGCCTTTGTTCCCACCGCTTCTGCCGTCTTCCTTCTTTGGCGACTTGCACTCTCTTGCCCAGTGCCCAGGTTTGCCGCAGTTGCGGCAGTTGCCCTGTCGCTTGGGAGCCTTGCCGCCATTGTTGCCTCCGCCACCACCGCTTCCGCTGCCGCCTTTTTGACCAGAGGCTGACCCTTTGCTCCCGCGGCCACCGTAGCATGCGGCATAGGCTGAGAAGTTAGCCTCACTTCCGCTGCGGCGCATGGCCTCATTTCGCACGTACTCAGACAGTGCCGTGTACGTCAGGTCGTCCTCCTTCCAGCCGCCCATGACGGTGATCATTGGGCTCCAGCTCTCGGGTAGCGCCATGAGGAGGATCATGGCTTGCATGTTCTCGTCAAGGTCCCAGTTCATCTGGCGAGCCTTGCCAAGGAGTCCTTCAAACTCCTGTAGGAAATCGGGGATTGATTTGCTCATTCACCCGTATTCCTTTGCCCTTTCCCTCTCCCTCTCCCTCTCCCTCTCCCTGTTCTTCTTTCTCTCCCACTTCCTCTCCCTCTTCCTCTCCCACTCCCTCTCCCTCTTCCTCTCTCTCCCTCACACTTACCCTCACCCTCTTTGTATCCCTCTCTCTCTCCCTATCCCTCTTCCTCTCCCTCTCCTACTTCCTCTCCCTCTCTCTCTCCCTCTCACTCTCCCTCTCCCTCCCTCTCTCTATCTCTCTCTCTACACCTCTCTCTCTCTCTCCCTCTCTCTCTCTCTCTCTCTCTCTCTCTCTCTTTCTCTCTCCGCCGCTCCCTCTCCCTCTCTCTCACTACCTCTCTCTCCCTCTCTGTCTCTGTCTCTCTCTCTCTCTCGCTCTCTCTCTCTCTCTCTCTCCCTCTCCCTCTCCCTCTCTCTCTCCACTACTCTCTCTCATTATTTCTCTCTCCCTCTCTCTCTGCCTCTCTCTCTTCCCCTCTCCCTATCCCTCTCACCCTCCCTCTCCCTCTGCCTTTCCCTCTCCCTCTCACTCTTCATTTCCCTCTCCCTCTCCCTCCCTCTCTAACTCTCCCTCTCCCTCTCCCTGTCCCTGTCCCTGTCCCTCCCTCTCCCTCTTACTGTCCCTCTCCTTCTACCTTTCCCTCTCTCACTCTTTCCCTCAACCTCACTCTCCCTCTTTCTCTCCCTGTCCCTCTCCCTCTCCCTGACCCACACCATCTTCCTCTTCCTCTCCCTCTCCCTTTCCCTTGCCGTCACCCTCTTCCTCTCCCTCTCCCTCTCCCACTCCCTCACCTTCTCCCTCCCTCTCCCTCACCCTCTCCCTCTCCCTTTCCCTCTCCCACTCTCTCTGTCTCTCTCTCTCCCTTCAACTTCCTCTCCCTCTCTCTCTCCCTCTCCCTCTCGCTCTCCCTCTCCCTCTTCCTCACTGTCTCCCTATCCCTCTCCCTCCCTCTCCCTCTCCTTCTCCCTATCCCTCTCATCTCCCTCTCCCTCTCCCTCTTTCTCCCTCTCCCTCTCCCTTTCCCTATCCCTCTCCTTCTTCCTGTCCCTGTCCCTGTCCCTCCCCCACTCCCTCTCTCTCCCTCTCCCTCTCCCACTCCCTCTCCCTCTCCCACTCCAACTCCCTCTCCCTCTCCCTACTTCTCCCTCTCCCTCTCCCTCTCCCTCTCCCT
>SZWC01018583.1:32726-56071 GCA_023375785.1 Penium margaritaceum
AGAACGGCAAGAGCCTTCTTGTTGAGCTTGACCCATGCCACAAGGTCAGCACCCTCCTCCTTTGGTGCTGGGATACTTCCGTCAAAATATCCTAGCAAGTCTCTATCATCCATGATGATCTCAAACTGCCACTTCCAGAGAGCAAACCCCTCTCCATCAAACTTGAGGATGGGAGAATGATTCCCTGGTTCCCCTGTCCCTACCATCCCTACACCTACAACTGCTATAGATGCTGCACCTGTTGTTGATACCGATGCACCTGTGTTTGAGGCCGTTGTAGGCAGTTGGTGAGAAGAGGCAACTGCTGGCCCTGTTCACGTTGGCGGATGCAAGCAGATGTAGGCTGATGTAGGCTGATGTAGGCTGATGTCAGCTCCCAAGGCAGAAAGGTGCAGATGCGTTGCATTCCCCTCCGGCTGATGATTGACCTGCAAACAGAGAGGATGGGTGAGAGCGAAGGTGCTCTCACTGCTTGTGACTTTGGCGGTTGCGTGTGTGAAACTTCTCTAACCAGAGGAGTGGACCCATAACCCTTTGTTAGCTACTGAGCTAACCACCTCCAGCAGAGAAGCCGCGAAACCAAAAAAGCTCACAAAGGTTTTTACACCTTCTTCCTTTGCAGGTATGTGTCCTGCACCCCAAACTTAGTCAAGCATACACTTCACCTTCAAGAGTAATAACGCCTTAGCATTACATCTCAAGAAGAGCTCAAGTCGTCAATACGCAAGAGAGCATCAAGCAAGGGTTGATTGATCAGCATGCAAGACAAGCCCTTTTATAGCTGTCTGTCCAATCCTAGAACTCAAAAGCACATTCCTAAGAAGTGGCTTGACCCTGCCACATCACCAAGAGACTTGCGCTGTGGGCTTGACACATAAGCATCCTTGTGCCAAGGTGACTGATCAGCCGTGTTGCTTCCCAGAAGCAATGGAATTTCTTTCTTGGAAGCTTCTAAAACAACCAAGATGTGCATGGAGCCAGGATCGAGCTCATGACCTCTCACTTGGCCAAATCAACAAAATGGCCAAGTTAACCACTCACCTACATGGTGTACTCACAGGTCATATCTCACATGAGACAGAGCATAGTTGAGTCACCCTAAAACAAATCCAGGGGTCATACCTCCACAAGGGGCAGAGCATTCCTGATCCATCGTACAATACTGAACAAGGGGCAAACATATTCAACACCTCTCCCTCTCCCTCTTTTTCTCACTCTTCCTCTCCCTCTCCCTCTCCCTTTCCCTTTTCCTTGTTGAAGATTTGCCCCTCTGCATGCGTAAGTGCGGTGTTGGGAGGCGCCGAAGAGCTACAAGAGGGGAGAAATTCCTTGTCGTTGGATCTGGTGACTCTAGGATTTCTTAGATCCTAAAATTGAGGATTTGCCCTGAATGTTGACAAGTGGCTGTATCCGGTGGAAGTTGTTTCACTAGAATTGGACTAGTAACAAGGGAGGTATGAGCTTGCAAAGCTGGGGTATGCGCGGCGGCTCTGGGAGCTGGCCGCATTTTGACTGCCGGTGAATACTTGACCGGAACGAGTAGCAAAATGCCATGTGGGGATTTTTCTCCGGAAGGACTGCCCAGGCATCCAGTGGATGATCAGCCGGATTTCAGGAGTGCAGTTTTGTTACTGAGAGACATAGCCAAAATCCTAGCTCAGAGTCCAAAACTCAGTAGTATGGTTTGTTACCCGTGGACGTCCTAAAACATACGATCGCAGGTTTGCGAACATGTTTCGAACCACATCAATCCCTATCACCAAACACGATGATTAAATAATCAAAACAGACCGCAAAGGCGCGAGGGGCACAGCCGCTACACTTAAGGACATCTGTGCCTCCGGAATGGCGTTTTGATGGGTGCTTGATGTGTGAGGGCACGTCGGCAGGCGACGTGGTGCAAGCCGCCAACTGAGCGGCTCGTTTGGGGTACTGCGCTTTGGCTGACATAACGGGAACTATGGTGATCTGAATTGCGCACGCTTTGGTGCGTTGGAGAGCTAATGAGTAGACCGACAAATGTTTAGATCATGTCCATGCTAAAAAACTAATGCAAAATCACGTTCTTTCCTTCGTAAAAGTGACTGTATTTCAAATGATTTCAACTCCCAAAAACATAGCGTGAGGTGACAAAAAAGCTCATGCTTAGACTCAGAACCAACCGCACAAAAACAAACCGTAAGCATAGAAGACCCGGCAGGCCAAGTTGGAATTGCACCTCGATTTTTGTCAAAGGGTTTTGGGCCCACGGCCTAGACCGTCCTACAAATCACTCACAACTTTCGATGCATGGGATCATCATCGGGGACAAGATCACTGTCAAGCTCTGAGGTCCCGGAGTTGAAGACTGCGCAAATGGCACAGAAGGAGACGTAGCCCATCCAGAAGTAGTCACGCGGCCATGACTACGGGCTATGGAGGTGGCACTTTGAGTTGTACCTCGTACATAAGGGGCTACTACAGGTCATGAAGGGAACGGAAGTCCTTGACAAAGCAACGGCAATGGAAGCACACAAGGAGGCCTCCGCAAAGAAGAACACGAAGATGATCATGCTGCTAGTTTCCGGGATGGCCGAGTCATTGTGGGGCTACCTCCAGGGATGCAAGCTGGCAGCCAAAGCGTGGAAAAAACTCTACGCCATCCATCAATCCAAGTCGCTCACAAACAAAATCTTCCCAATGAAGCAACTATGAATAGTGAGAATTGAGGAGGGAGATGATGTCATCATGTCTATGGAGCAGATAAAGTCGCTTGCCTAACTATGCAATGACTTGGGGTGGAAGATCGAAATGCGGCTACAGGTGATAACCCTCCTCATGGACCTTCTTGACAGTTGGAGCTATCTCATTAATGTCTTGGGAGGATGGGCAGAGGACAAGCTCACCTATGGCGCAGTCGCAGAGTACATCCGCTACAAGGCGCAGTGACAGAGCTGCAAGGAGTCCTCGTCATCCTCATCGCCCCTTGTCACAAAAATACATGGTGGAAGAAGCAGGGGCACAGGAAGTGGCTGACATGGCGGCGGCAGGAAGGGTGCCAAAAAGGGTGTGTGCTGAAATTGTGGCAAGGAGGGCCAGTGGGCTGGTGAGTGCACGGACGAGGCAAAGGCCGGTGGCAGAGATGCAAAAGGAAAGAAGGTGCTCCTCAACAATACTAAAGACCACTACCTCAAGAAGGCCAGCCAGCGATGCCTTGACTCCAGAGAGGAGGAGCATACCCAAATCAAGAAGGTCGAGTTAATCAACTACACCAAGTTCAGCAAATCCATGGTGGCTGCAAACGACATGGTTGAGCCGGCGGCTGGCCAAAGAGACGTGGACGTTAAGGTGGTGGTTGATGGGAAGCGGATAATGTGCGTCATCAAGGGTGTGCAGCACGTACCCGGCTTGGCTGACATCCTAAGTGTCTGCTGCCTGACTGACAAGGGGTACGAGGTACTCTTCAGGAGAAGAGGCGCGGTCCTGCGGAAGGACAGTGGCGGAGAGCCCATGCTGGAGGCTAATCGCAAGGGAGGACTCTACATCGTGGAGACCAAGGTGATCCCTGTGGCGATAGACTCAGCTGAGTTGCAAGAACGCACCGTCAACCTGGCCAAAGAAGGGGGAGCCAATCTGGAGCTCTCGCATTGACGAATGGGGCATTCTTGACCCACAGTTGTAAAGGAAACGGCAAAGTGCGAGCTGGTAGACGACCTTGTCATTGACGGTGTGGAAGAGGTGACACCTGCTGCAAAGCACAAAACGCATGAGTCTTGCATTTTGGACAAGGCGCGACGCAAACCGTTCAATAAGAACGTAAATCACGCCTCGATCCTGCTGGAGGTCATGCACAGCGACGTGTGTGGACCATTCAAGATGGCGTCAAAGAGTGGCGCGCGTTACTTTGTCACCTTCATTGATGACTACTATGGAAAACACTACGTGTACTTCCTGAAGCGGAAAGGCAATGTCCTGGACCAGCTGAAAGAGTATGTCACTTTGGTGGAGAGGCAGACTGACCGAAAGGTCAGGGCGCTACGCAGCAATAACCGCGGAGCGTACGTGGGTTGTAGCGGGTGGATGAAGCACCAGGGCATAAAGTGGGAACAAACAACGCCGTGTTCACCTCAGTAAAATTGCGTGGCAGAGAGGACAAACCAGACGCTGTTGAACATGGTATGGACCATGTTGGTGGATGCAGAATTGCTGCAAAGCTTCTAGGTGGAAGCTGTGTGTACAACGAGCTACACCATCAACCTCACTCCTACAGAGGTCTTGAAGGGGAAGAGCGTCTAGAAGATGCCACAAGAGGTTTGGAGCGGGCGTAAGCCAAGTGTGGCACACCTGAAAGTATTCATGTGCAAGGTGCACGTAATGGTGCAGGCTGCGCAGAGGTGTGACAGCAAGCTGGAGCCGCAAGCAGAGTAATACCTTTTCCTTGGCTATGAGAGAATGCATAAGGCGTACCGGCTCTACGACATGCACAAGGAGGAGGTCATACGCAACCAAGACATCAAGCTTCACAAGCAGCAGAGCTACATCAATAGCAACAACATGGGCGTGGTGGACTCTCCAATGACGAGGGAGTGGTTCCAGCTCCTTGACTGAGAGAAGGATCCGGCAGACACCAAAGTTGAGGATGCGGCATTAGAGGACAAAGGTACACCAGCAGTGGCAGCTGACGCAGAGGAATTCGATGATGATCAAGCTGATGAGGAGATCCATTGGAAGGATCCAGCGGATGAGGCACTGAGGTTGCCAAGGCGTGGACTCCCGGCAGAGTGTGCATCGGGCGTCGGTGGAAAATCCACCGGACACGCTGGTTGTTCAGGCGATGTTTTGCTGGAGCGAGAGAGATCGTTGGGGAGCTGTCCAGTCGATGATTCAATGGAGCGTGCTGAGTTGGAGGGATCACAACAGAGCAACGATGCACCACCAAAACTACCGCGCTGCAGCGGGAGGTAGTGAAAAGCGGGGAAGGTCTTCGATGCAAGCACCGGTCGATGGATTGGCATGACGCAGTGCATGCTGGCTGCATCAACAGAGCCGACTAGTGTGCAAGAGACACTTTCATATCCCAAAGGGGATCAATGGGATGCAGCCATCAAATAAAAGCTGGCATCCATCTCGGAAAATGACATGTGGGAGCAGGTTGACACGCCGAAAGATGCCAAGGTCATCGACTCAAAGTGGGTCTTGAAGACCAAACTCATAAAGGAAGGTGTGGTTGATAAATACAAGGCATGACTGGTGGCAAAGGGATACGCACAGCGTAAGGGCAAGCACTATGATGGAACGTTCTCTACCGTCACCAAGTTCACAAGTATTTCGGCGATCCTTATGGTGGCGGCCGCGAAGGACATGGAGCTCCACCAAATGGACATTAAGACGGCCTTCCTCAACGGCATCATAAAGAAAGAGATGTACATGGAGGGGCCAGAGGGGGTAGAGGCGCTGGAGGGCAAGGTGTGCAAGCTGTGGAAGTCCTTGTATGGGCTAGAACAATCACCCCAATGCTGGTGCCAACAGATGGACAGCTTCATGGCACAACTGGGCTTCAAGTGCTCTGAGGCGGATCACAGCATGTATGTGCGGCGTGAAAAATAACTCCATTAGATTGTCACACTATGCGTGGATGACCTGATTTTGTGCTCGACGGATCTGCCGAGCCTATAGCAGCTCAAATATCAGCTGAGCAGATTCCACATGTCAGACATGGGGGAGTTGGAGTAATACCTCGGGGTGAGCATCACGCAAAACCAGAGGGCGCGAACGCTTGAGCTGTGGCTGGCAAAATACGTAGCCGAGGTGCTGAAGTAGTGGAGGACTGCAAACCAGTTGGCAGTCCGGTCTCCACGACCTGTGAACTAAGTGCGGCAATGGCACCGCAAACAAATGATGAGCGGGAGGATATGGCAGGGGTGTCCTACCAATCGGCGGTGGGCAGCGTCATATATACCATGGTGGCGACTCGACTGGACCTGGCCTATGTGGTAGGCCAGGGGAGCGGGTACGTGGCCGATCTAGAGCCACTGCACTAGCAGGCAGTCAAGTGCATCCTCCGCTACCTGCAGGCAACGCGGCATTCGCGCTTGAGGTTCAACGACAAGGGGCCGGCATGCCCTTTGCGTCTGGTCTGCTATACCAATGCAGACTACGTTGACGATGTGGAAAAGTGGAAGTCCACATCTGGCTACGTGTTCTTCCTCGCTGGTGTAGTGTTCTTGCCACCTCCACAGTGGAAGCACAGTACATCACGTTAGCGGAGGTGGTCAAGGAGGTGGTGTGGCTCCACAGGTTGCTGGGGGAGCTGAGCGTGCCGGAGCAGGAGCCTACGATGGTATAAGAGGACAACATGGGCTCAATCTTGCTGACCAACAACTTGACGCAGCACTGGAGGACAAAGCACATTGACGTGCATTACCACTATGCAGGGGACATGGTTGAAAAGGGGCAGGTGGTGTTGCAAAACTACATTACGCATAGCATGCATGCAGATGGCTCGACCAAAGTGCAGCCCATGGACCGGCACGCATTGAGCGTGGCTGGGCTTGAGATGACGAGCTATGATGGGCTGGAGGGCACATCAGAAGATGAGTGAGAGTAAGCAAGGTCAGCGGGCATGGCAGGTGCAAGGGGAAGAATGTTTAATGTTTGCCCCTTTGCATGCGCAAGTGCGACGTTGGGAGGCGCTGACGAGCTGCCAAAGATAAAAACTCCTGGTCGTTGGATCTGGAGACTCAAGGATTACTCGGATCGTAAAATGAAGGATTGCCCCTGAAAGTTGACAAGTCTCTGAATCCGGTGGAAGTTGTTTCTCCAGAATTGAACCAGTAACGAGAGAGATATTAGCTTGCAAAGTTGGCGTGTCTGTGATAGCTCTGGAAGCTGGCCACGGTTTGACTGCCGGTGAATAATTGACCGAAATGAGTAACAAAATGCCATCTGGAGATTTCGCTCCGGAAGGACTGCCGAGGCGTCCGGTGGATGATCCACGGGATTTTAGGACTGCATTTTTGTTACTGAGGGACTTGGCCAAAATCCTGGCTCGGAGTCCGAAAGTCAGTAGTATAGTTTGTTACCCGGGGACTTGGCCAATAATCCGACTGCAGGTCCGCCAACAGGTTTCGAACCACATCAATGCCCATCACCAAACACGATGATTAACTCATCAAACAGACCCCAAAGGTGCGAGGGGTACCGTCGCTACACGTAGGGACATCTGCACCTCTGGAATGTCGTTTTGATGGGTCCTTGATGTGTGAGGGCCCCTCCACAGGTGATGTTGTGCGCAGCGCCGACCGAGCAGCCGGTTTGGGGTACTACGCTTTGGCTGAAATAGCAGGAGCTACGGTGATCTGAATCACGTACAGTCTGGTGCGTTGGACACCTAACAACTAGACCTACAAATGTTTAGATCATTTCCATGTTAAAAAAAGAATTCCCAAATTGCGTTATTCCCTTTGCAAAAATGACTGTCTTGCAAATGTCTTCAGCTCCCAGAAACATAGCGTGAGGCGACCAGAAAGCTCACGCTTAGACTGAGAACCACCCGCACAAAACAAGCCGTGAGCACAAAAGAGCCGTCAGGACACGTTGGAACTGTACCCCCATTTCTGACATCCCTCTCCCACTCCCTCTCCCTCTCCCTCTCCCTCTCCTCTCCCTCTCCCTCTCCCTCTCTCTCTCTCTCCCTCTCCGCCTCTCTCTCTCCCTCTCTCTTGCTCTCTCTCTCTCTCTCTCCCTTTCCCCTCCCTGTCTCTCTCTCTCTATCTCTCTCTCTCTCTCCCCCTCTCCCTCTCTCTCTCCCTCTCCCTCTCTCTCTGTGCCTCTCTCTCTCTTTCTCTCTCTCTCTCTCCCTCTCCCACTCCCTCTTTCTCTCCCCCTCTCCCTCTCCCTCTCCCTCTCCCTCTCCCACTCTTTCTGTCTTCTCCTTTGGTCGCTAGATGGCTTCGATTGATCTATCGCACCATCAGGCGTTCCAGTCGGTCCTTTGGTCTCTAGTACACCGGCATATTCAACCGCCGGCACGTCTTTGGTCCGCTTCTTCCTTTCATCAACCGTACACCCAGGGGAATCCTGCTCGCACGCTTGGTCTGTTTGATGTGCCTTGGCTGTATGCCACATCAACCGCTGGACCGAGAGGAGCTCTCCCTCAATTACTTTTGTTTCCCCAGTCCATCATAGGCTTGCGTGCTTCTCTTTTGTGTGGCTTGACACCAAGTATACCACGTTTGGAAACTGGAAGTATGCGCCCAAAACTAGGCCAGGTTGGCACGAGTTTGGGCACAGACTGGGCCAGATTCCAACATTCCCCCCCTTGTGCCCCAGTCTACACCAGTTTTGGATGCACAACAGAGTGTCCCCCCACGAGCAACAGGTGGGCAGATGTGTTGAGGCACGGTGAAGCACGCCAGCAGTTTCATTCCCCCCCCGGTTGAGCTGAGC
Organism: Penium margaritaceum; assembly: GCA_023375785.1. Taxonomy (NCBI): domain Eukaryota; kingdom Viridiplantae; phylum Streptophyta; class Zygnematophyceae; order Desmidiales; family Peniaceae; genus Penium; species Penium margaritaceum. Next base: position 41,154 of record SZWC01018583.1, read on the forward strand.
CTACAAAAAATAAACTGCAACAGGGCTGCACCAAAGGACTTAGTGAATCCAACAGGGCCATTACCTGGGCCAGGCCCTACGGCAGAGACAAGGTACCAACGATACCCCCCCTGCCCAAACTGTCCAAGGAAGGCGTCCCCTCCCCTCCAGCCCCCTTTGGTAAGCCGACAGCGGCGGCCTACCATCGGGGAGTGATGAAAAAACAGGAGTAGCAGGATTAAGGCGAACACAGAAAGGCGAAAGTGGCTGCAGTGGCGCAGGCATCCATCGGATGAAGAGGACATGGCAGTAGGCTGACCGGCCGATGGGGAGAGGAGAGAGGGCCCCACAGACAAAAGTTGAAGATGTACGGGAAGAACGAGAAGAGCAGAGCCAGTGAGCGGTCAAGGAGTCAAGGAGTCAACCCGGAGATGGGCGCGAAGTGAGACGCGCCGTGAGAGGAGAACCGCAGAGTCAAGATGGGGTACGCAATAGCAAACGCGGATGGGAGAGCAGAAGCAAGAAGAAGCAAGCAGAGGCAAGGGCGTGAGCACCTCGAGCAGCCACCAGATACAACGCCTCATGTGGGGGGACCCGGGAGGCCACTCGAGGAGCAGGAGGGAAGGAGCAGAGTGATAGAGGAGAGGGACATAGCGGCCATACGAGCCCCAGGTCCGTGCCAACACCTCATTTGGGGGCCACGGAAACGGAGCCGTACAACGGCATGGTCAAGAGCCGCCTCTGTCTGTTCCATCGCCTCATTTGGGGGGAAGACGGAGACGACCAAGAAAGAGAGAGAGCGCAGGGAGCGTGAAAACAAGACCGAGGCAAGCTCGGAGGGCAGCATGGCGATCCACCGAGAGAGCCTTGGTGAGAATGTCAGCAGTTTGATCCGTAGTAGGGATGTAGAGACTTTGCCATCAATGACAGCATCGCGAACGTAGTGATACTGGCGATGGACATGTTTGGTGAGATCGTGAAGGAAGGGATCCTAACTCAGAGCGATCGCCCCTTCATTGTCACGGTAGATGGTTGTGGCGTCGAGTTGGTCAAAACCAAGCTTGGAGAGAAGCATGTGGAGCCAAACGGCTTTGTGTGTGCCCTCAATTTCAGCAATGTATTCAGCTTCGGTGCTGTAAAGGGCCACCACGGACTGCTTCTTGGAGCGCCAGCTGACGGGTCCACCGTTGAGCATGAAGACGTGGCCAGTGGTGGAACGACTTGAAGTTTGGTCGCCGGAGAGATCGGCATCGCAGAAACCTGTAAGGAGATTCTCACCAGATTGATAGCAAATGCCTAGAGTGGCAGTTGAGCGCAGGTAGCGGATACTGCGTTTGGCGGCCACAAGGTGGGTAGCTGTGGGATTCTGGCAACCCTGGCTGAGGATGCCTACGGCATAAGAGAGATCAGGACGAGTACCAACTGCAGCATACATCAGAGACCCAACGATGCTCAGAAAAGTCTTGGCATCCTTTGGAGTCAGGAGATCAGCTGCAGTTGAGGGCTTAGTGAGGCGATGTTGAGTGTTGAGAGGACTGGCGATGGGGTTGGCCGCGCTGAGTCCAAACTTCTCAGCAACCCGCTGAGCATAGGTGGCTTGAGTGAGGCAGACTGTGGGAGCCATAACATCATGGGTGATCTGGATGCTGATGTAGTACCGTAGCAGGCCCATGTCGTAGAGCCATAATCTCAAAGCGCAGAAAAAGTTGTTGTTTGAGCGTTGTGATGTCAGAGTGGGCTGGTCCAAAGAGGATGAGATTTTCCACATAGAGGATGATGCCGAGGGATGCACCACCGCCATGGAAGTAGACTGAGTGATCAGAGTGCAGTCTGGTCAAACCTTGCTGGATGAAGAACTCATGAATTTTGAGGTTCCACTGGCGTGGGGCCTGCTTGAGGCCGTACAGGGAGTCTTTGAGGTGGCAGACAAGATCAGCTTGACCTTCAGCCATGAAACCCTCAAGTTGTGTCATGTAGATGACTCCCTTGAGATCGCCATTGAGATAGGCACTTTGGACGTCCATTTGATGCACATACCACTTGTTTGTTGCAGCCATGGACATGATCACACGGATCAAAGAGTACTTGGCAACTGGAGCAAAGGTATCACTGTAGTTGACTCCCAGGGTTTGACTGAAGCCGCAATTGACCAGCCGTCCCTTGTAGCGATCGATCTTGCCTGCACAGTCAAGCTTAGTACAAAAGACCCACTTGCATGTAACAATGGGAGCGTTAGCTGGACGGGGTACGAGCTCCCACGTTCCTTGCTTGATGAGCTGATCATACTCAGCTTGTGCAGCTTCTCACCACTTTGCAGCGTCAGGGTGTTGCATGGTGTCCTTGAAGCTGACGGGATCAACAACCTGGGTGACGATGGCCATGTTGTCATTGTCGTCTTGGTCAGGGGTCGTGGCAAGGTAGTTCAGCTGAAAGGGTGTCAATTGTCTGCGTTGTCGTTGAGAGGGATGCAGCACGGGAATAGCAGGAGGATCAATGACAGCGTCTTGTATAGCTGGAACATGTTCATTTGGCACAATGGGAGGAAGAAATCCATCATTTTCATCTTCTGTGGGATCAACTGAGACCTTTTGCAGGGGCTCAGGCACTGTCTCCGCATAGATGAGGTGCGGATTTGTGTCGGAGCGGGTTACCCGTGCTTGAGAGAAGGATCCCTCATCAAAATTTGGTTGTCGTGTGCGAAGCACAGTTCTCGTGGTGGGGTCCCAGACTAGGTAAAGATCACTGTGATCTTCATAGCCAAAGAAGATGCAGGGTTTGGAACAAGGTTCCAGTTTTGAACAAATATCAGGGCAAAGCCATATGTGTGTTGTGCATCCAAAGATCCGCAAATGACTGAGATGCGGACGATGCCCTTCCCATGCTTCATATGGTGTTCTGGAGTAACCTGGCAGCTTTGAGGTTGGCAGACGCTTGGTGAGATAAGCTGCAGTGGTGATGGCTTCACCCCAGAAGTGAGAGGGTAGCCCAACAGTTTGTAGCATGTTCCGTGTGCGCTCGAGAAGAGTCTAATTTATATGTTCAGCCCTGCCGTTCTGTTGAGGAGTGTAAGGCAAGGATTGTAGATGTTGGATTCCCTTGGTTTAAAAAAAGGTACGGAGGACTGTGTTGACAAATTCACCTCCATTGTCAGTTTTGATCTTGCTGATTGCCATGTTGGTGATATTCTCAACTTGGCGGACCCAGATCTTGATGATATCAGATTCCTCATTCTTGAAATGCAGCAGGTTTACCCAAACATAATGCGTGTAGTCGTTCAAGATAACCAGGAAATAGTTTCTTCTTGGATAAGGAGGGCTCTTTGATTTATCACAGATCCATGTGTAGAAGTTCCAATGGCCGAGAGGTGCTGAGGTTGGTGTAGCTCTTGAATGGTTTTTCATGCTGCTTGGCTGCAAGATATCCACTCCATGGAGAGCTGGAAGCACATGCTGTGAGTGTCTTGGGGAGATCTAGTGTCATTTCATCCTTTGCCATTTCTTCAAGAGTTGAAAACTGATGTGAGCCAGGCGATGGTGGCAGAGGTCAGTAACTTGAGGGATGGATGAACTAGATGTGTCAGCTTCAGCAGGTAGAACTATTGCCATGAAAGTGCACTCTGTTGTGTCGGAGGATGTCTATGACAAAGGAGCATTGTGAGTCTCAAGCACAGTAAGATTCGTAGTGCGCTTGGAAACAGCAGCCAGTTGGCCATTGAAATCATAGGTTTTGCAGTTTTTCTCAACATCAAAGACCACATTCTAGCCTTTGTGGTTGATGCGTTGGATGGATAGCAGGTTGGCTACAAAGGTCTGGCACATAAAGTACGTTGTCAAAGGTGCGTGAAGCTGATTGTCACTTCAGATCGATAGCAACTTTCACAGTTCCAATGCCGTGAGGAAGGATAAGGCGGCCGTCTCCAATGCAAACTCCTCATGCAGTGGAGAAGGGTGCAAATTTTGTAAACCATTCTCTGCGGCTGGTCATGTGCTTGGTGCATCCTGAGTCAATGATCTGAGCCTGAACACCAGCGGTTAGAAGAAAGGAGCTGTCGACGGAGCACATTGCAAGCTCTTCATAGATGGGGCTGTCTGAGGTGGTCTGGTAATCATCTTCTTCAGCCACGGCCAGTCTTTCTGATGGTGAAGGGTCACGGCTTTCTTCATCTTCTTCAATCAGGGGATCGGCCATCAGTAGGTTTCGTTGCGGGATGATTTCTGAGGAAAAGTGGTCAGAATATATTGATGCTGATCCTGTGAAGACCGTGAGCAATGCACAGAAGTTATAGAAGAGATCTGAAACAATGGTGGTAGCAAGATGTGAGCTTGTGGCAAGCATGGCTTGCTTGGGATATCGCCGTTGTTAGTTCTGTGAGCCATGTAATTGCTGTCCTTGTCGCATGGGAAATTCAGCTTGCACATGCCCCTTGCGATGACAGCGCCAACATTCCAGTTCATCAGGATGAACGTAGAGTCTTGGTATTCTTGTCATAGCCTGGTGGTTTTCAGTGAGGTTGCATCATAAGTGGCCATGAGTGCCATTTCCATAGGAGCAGAACTTCTCTTTGTAGCTTCGGCTTGCCCCACCTTGATACTTTGCCGAGAGGCCTGTGTCTCCCCCATTTGCCTTGATTTACTCGACTTAAAAATGGATAAGCTCTTGAATGGCATACTCTAGAGAAAGTGACATTGGAAGAGCTGCTGCTGCCACTGCCGTTGCAGCTGGTGCTGCTGCTGCTTGAATAGCTGGAGCAGCTGCAGGAAGAGCAGCACCAATTGCATCAATGGCTAATTGAAAATGGACACGCATAGATATGGTGGTATCAAGGGCCAAGATGAGCACCAAGGAAGCACTAAATCAAGGTAAGATCTAGGCATCCTTGAGGGTGCCTCCACACACACTAGTGCTCAAGGACCGTGATCCTTGTGCTCCACACTCTTCACCATTGGTGTCCATTGGCTGCCCCAACATGCTGCACACTTTCCCCACCTTGATTTAGTGCTTCCTTGGTGCTCATCTTGGCCCTTGATACCACCATCTCTATGCATGCCACCTTGACCAAGCTGTTGATGCATGCACTACCAGTACTGGCTTGCCCTTTATTGCAACCAGCCTCACGAGATCTGTGGTGTTGCAACTGTGAGTGCTCTGCGAGCCACTACCTACGCTGTTGCCGCTGCCTTGCCGCACGTCCCAGATGTGCATGCCTCTCCCCCTTGGAGAGAACTTTTGGTGCCGGTCCTTTGGTCTCAGCTCCCTCGCTGCACACCCCATGTACCTGCATCCCCTCTTGTGGAGAACGTGGAGAAGCAGAGACCTCACTCCCTTTTCCCACAGTGTGCATGTTGCATGCCTCATCTACCTGTTTTGTAGATCTCAAAGATGCCGACACTCCTGTCGCATCCTCCGTTGCATGCTCCTTGAGTGTTTGTCCTCCTTCTTGAGGACTTGGATCCAACAATGCCTTGACCACACCTTGCGGCCTGGTCCTCCGCTAAGCTACCACCGCCCCCTCATAGGACTCGGCAGTGCCCTCTCGGCCTGCCTTGTAGCCACTGTCCACCGTGGATGCCGCTTGGAGCACGTTTTCCTCAAATGGAGAGCTCAGCCACTTGCTACCGCTCTCCCCCTATTGCACAGCCCTCCAGACCACCTCCATCCACTTTTGTTACAGTGCACCCGCTGCCCGGCCTTCCGCCGCGCGGTACTCTTGGTCCTGGTCCGCTACTGTACCGAGCTGTCTTGGCTCACTGTGAGAACCTGCCCTCTTGGCATCCTCAATCTGCTGCGTGGTCCTCTGAGCTGCCACCGACGCCTCCTCTTGAGACTTGGCGGCACCTTTTGTGCCTCCCTTGTGGCCCCGGTCTACCACCTCTGCAGCCCGAATCATGTTTTTTCTCCAGTTGAGAGCGCGACCCCTTACCATCGCTCTCCTTCTCCTTAGTCCCTGAGGCAGAGCCTTGTGCACGCAACTTTTTGACACTCCGTGCCAATACTTGAGCAACCACATTTTGGTCCACGCATTGCTGCCGTAGCTTCTCCTCTTCTGCTGAGGTGTGGAGCACCTCGTGCTCCCCTTGAGCGGGCGGGCGTCCTTGCTATCCTCGTCTTACTGCATGGTCCTCCGTGCAACTTGATGGCCTGAGGGTGAGTGTGCACCCAGGAGGGTCCCTAGCAATGGCTGGTTCACACCACCAACTGTTTTTGGAGAGACTGAAACTGTGGAGGCAACTGGTTCCAAGGATGGCAGAAAACTGGTCAGAGAGTGAGGCAATAGTTTTGGCCTGAATGGACTGGCAATGAACTCATGACCAAGGCTTACAAGCAGTGGCATTTTATAGCCACTGATCTAAGCTTTCCAGAACACTAAAGCATGCCAGATTTGGAGCTTCCTAGCAGATTCTATGGCTTCTAGAGTGGCCCTTGGTAGGCTGTCCTTTCCCCACCTAGGAAGGCATCCCTTGCCTCCTCTAGAAGCTTCTGCCCCTTCCTAGATTCCTCAGCTTGCTTCTAGTAGGAGGGAAGGTATCCAGACCTAGACACCTCTAGATGCCTTGTAGGACAAGTCATCCCTTCTAGAAGGTGTGCCACCTTCCTGGACCCTCACCTGGCCTTCTAGAACCTTAAGGAGGAATTTCAAAGTTTGAGCTGGCCTCCTGGCATCTATTTTCCACCTTCCTTGACGCAGGACAGAAATTGATCTTGTGGGACTTGAACCTGGGCCCCTGCCTCTACAGGTGGACACCATTAACCACTAAGCCACTACGGCTTGTCTTTTTGGTGTTCCTTTTAGGAGTCACTCCTGCCATGGTGAGGAGCATCACTCCAACAATCTCCCCCTTGCGCATCACCCATGGTCGTTTTCCATGCTCAACCTGCAAGTGAAGAGCCTTTCTCCTCATGGGAGGCGAGCTCATACTTTATTGCTGCCTCCCACTTAGCCCCATCCTTCTTGTGCAGTGCATCCTTCACGCTCCTCTTGCGTGAAGAAGACTTGTGCAAACCCAGTCCAAATGCCCTTGTCGGCATCGTATTTCTTTGTCCTTCTTTGCACATGGCTGCTCCTGCGGGGCTGTTGAGGCGGTTATTCTTGTTGCTATCTCCTTTCGGCACCATCCTCTGGAAGCGCCTGCTCCCCCTCTCTTGGACACCTTGGAGACATCAGTTGACTCCCCGCCTCCACGTCCATCTCCAGTGCTTTGGATTCCTCATCCAAAATGGCCGAGAAACATTCTACCACTCGCCCATCCCTTGGGCGATCCTCGCCAGTTGGTGGTGATGCGAGGACGTCACCGTCACTCACGTCCTCCGGCGTCTCCCCCTCAAGGAGTGGCATCCACTCCCCCCTCTTAGAGAGACCTGCCTCCTTGTCTGTCCAACGGCTTTTCCTGTCGAACGTGACGTTGCGTCTCCGCACAATCTGCTGCCTCCTTGGGTCAAAGAGCCGGTACGCCTTGCTTCCGCTCTCATATCCAAGGAAAACACACGGGCGGGTTCGTGGGTCCAGCTTGCTCCTTCCTTCACGTACCTGCACAACCACATGTGCAACACAACCAAATGTTCGGATGTGACCCACTGCCGGCTTCCTCCCGCTCCACACCTCTTGTGGCGTCTTCCACGCCTTGCTCTCCTTGTCCTTCAACGACTTCGTCGGCATAAGATTCATGATGTACGCTGCTGTCCTTGCCGCCTCTGTCCAATACCGTTGTGTAAGGCCGGCGTCGCTCAACATGGATCACACCATATTAAGGATTGTTCAATTTACTCTCTCTGCGATGCCATTCTTTTGTGGGGAGTGTGGAGTTGTTTTCTGCCACTTAATCCCCTTGCTCTTCATCCACCCAAGGCACCCCGCATATTCACCGCCGTTGTCACTTCGGAACGCCTTCACCTTCAACTCTGTTTGCCGCTCCACATCTGCCACAAACTCTTGCATGAACGCAAAGATCTCGCTCTTCCGCTTCATTGGGTAGAGGTAGAGTTTTCCGCTGTAGTCATCAATGAAGGTGAGGAAGTAGCGAGCTCCGCCGATGGAGCTCTCAAGCGGTCCAGACACATCTGTGTGTACCACGGCCAGTTTTGCCGATGCACGTGTCCCTTTGGCTACAAACGGCTGCCGCGTTGATTTGCCAGTGATGCATGGCTCACACACAGGTCTCTTTGGGTCCATCAAGGCCGCTTATTTGTAGACCCCCCACCACTTCCCTCTTAGCCATCTCCTTCACTGTCAATGGAGAAATGTGGCAGAGTCGGCGGTGCCATAGGTCCAGGTCTCCTCCATCCTTCGTTGCAAGATTGGTGGCGTTGGACCCCGTCCGGTTTCTGAGGATCTTTGCGTGTAGTAGGTACAGGTCGTCCTCCCTCTTGGCACGCGCACTAACCTCACCTTTGCCCTCCTTGCGGATGACGGCCTCCCTCTTTGTGAAGAGCACCTCAAGTCCCTTGTTGGTAAGGCGGCTGACGGAAAGCAGGTTTGCCCCAAAGTTGGGAATGTGGAGCCCGTCGTGGATTGTGCTCGTGACAGGTTTGCCATCCGGAGTGGACTCAATGCGGATGTTACCTTCACCGGCCGCCATCTCTGTTTTGCCGTTGGCCACCGTCATGTGTCTCTCGGAGGCCCCGTAGGTGAAAAATGCCGCCCTGTTGCATTGCGTGTGGCGGCCTGATCTGGAGTCAATGACGGCAGCTCCCGAATCCTTCACATTCGTGGAGTTGTACGTCATAAGGGCCTGCTCGTCTTTCTTCCCGCCCCGCTACGACCGATTCGTTTTCTTCTTGGGATAGTTGCACACGTAGTGGCCCTCCTTGCCGCAATTGAAGCACTCCCCCTTATTGTCACCCTCCTTGGTACCCTATTTGGCACCCTTCCACTTGCCACCTCAGCCTCCACTTTGAGGATGAACCATGTAAGCTGAGCTTGATGCCGCTGCACTCACTCTACCGCCACGTCGCATCCAGTCATTGCGCACGTACTTGGCAATATTCGGGTACTTCAGCTCGTTGGAAGGCCAGCCACCAAGGACTGTGATCATGGGACTCCAAGTGTCCGGCAAGGCCAGAAGGAGGATCATAGCTTGCAACTGAGGGTCGACCTCCTAACCAGTGGCCACGCACTCCGCTGCGAGCGACTCAATCTGCTGCATGATCTCCATGACGTTGTCGCCTTCATTGACTCGGAGGGTGACAAGCCGTTTGAAGATGAAGAGCTTATTGGCAAGGTTGCTTGACTGGTAGATGGAGCATAGTTTTGAGCATGCTTTTGCGACCAGGGTGCATCCTTGGATGTGCTTAAGCTGTGGTGGGCATAACGCGGACACAAGGAGCACCAACGCCTTTTTGTTCCGCTTCTTGTATGCCTACTTTACCTTAGCCGTTGCAGTCTATAGCGGAGCAGTCTCATCACCCTTCACAAGCTCAAGCAGTCCCTTTTCTTCGAGGAAGACCTCAAACTACCACCTCCACAAGGCGAAGCCTGTCCCATCAAACTTAAGACAGTGCGGCTGCTCTCTTGCTCGCTGGTTGCCATGTCTTGCTGTTGGAAGCGTGAAATCATGCTGGCTTTGAACCTCTTAGAGGCGTGGGCCCATAACCCTTTGTTGGCCTGAGGGTGAGTGTGTACCCTGGAGGGTTCCTAGGAATGGCTGGTTCACACCACCAACTGTTTTTGGAGAGACTGAAAATGTGGAGGCAATTGGTTCCAAGGATGGCAGAAACCTGGTCAGAGAGTGAGGCAATAGTTTTGGCTTGAATTGAATGGGAATGAACTCTTGACCAAGGCTTACAAGAAGTAGTGCTTTATTGCTACTGATCAAAGTTTTCTAGAACACCAAAGCATGCCTGATTTGGAGCTTCCTAGCAAATTCTATGGCTTCTAGAGTGGCCCTTGGTAGGCTGTCCTTTGTCCACCTAGGAAGGCATTCCTTCCTTTTTTCTAGAAGCTTCTCCCCCTTCCTAGATTCCTCAGCTTGCTTCTAGTAGGAGGGAAGGTATCCAGAAGACCTAGACACCTCTAGATGCCTTGTAGGACAAGTCATCCCTTCTAGAAGGTGTGCCACCTTCTTGGACCCTCACCTGGCCTTCTAGAACCTTAAGGAGGAATTCTAGAGTTTGAGCTGGCCTCCTGGCATCTATTTTCCACCTCCCTTAAGGCAGGGCAGAAATTGATGTTGTGGGACTTGAGCCCGGGCCCCTGCCTCTATAGGTGGACACCATTAACCACTAAGCCACTACGGCTTGTATTTTTGGTGTTCCTTTTTGGAGTCACTCCTGCCATGGTGAGGAGCATCACTCCAACACAACTACCATCGCTCTTGCATGGAACTCGGCCCATTTGGCCTGCGTTGTGGCTCCGGTTGACCAATCATGCAGCACTGGGCCCCTTTTGCCCATTAGGAAAGCCAGGACGCCGTTCATGCTCTTCCCTGGCTGGTCTGACACTTGGACCACTTCTCTTGCCTCCTTTGGATGTCATGCACCCATCACGCGACGTCCCGTTGCATGGCGTGTCTTCTGGTCCAGATCTCTTGACCCAGCCCGGATGGTACCCTCCATCCCACCCACTGCACCCTCAGGTTTCCCCCTCTTGGACGCAGCTGCAACCGCTTCCTTGCTCGGATGGCTGTCCAGGTTGGAGTCACGGCTGCTCCTCGTGAGGACGTCATCATGTATCCGGTACACACCTCTTTTATGTACACCACATGTAACAACACGTCCACTACCCTCCTCTTTTAGGAGGCAGCCCTTCCTTGTCAAGGTCACTTTTAGTCCCTCCTCAACGAGGCAGCTCATGGACAGTACCTTTGTTTCTTGATCAGGCACTTTGAGCCTCCCCGCTACAGCACCCTTCTTCCTGACCGACTCCTCCACCCTCTTTTTGCCTCCTCGGAGCACATCACCTCCATTGTGATGTATGGCGGCAGTCCCTGTTTGCTGTTTGCCTTCTGCATCCTCCTGGAGGTTGTGGAGGTTGCATGCCCTTGGCATGCTTCGTGGTCCTCGACCACATCAGCTCCCATAGCATGGAGCTGATCACTGTTGCATGGCGTGTCGACAACTGCTTCGGCCTGCCGTCCTCTCCCGACACGCGTGTCGGAGTCCACGCCTCCGATTGTGCACGTTGCCTTCCAGTGGCCCCGCTGGCCACACTTGTAGCAGGCCCCCTTTTGGGTCCTGTTGGAGTCTCCTTGCTCCAAATGTGCCTGCCGCTTTCCCGCCTCAGGTTTTGCCATCTCAGCTCCCTTTGTGGAGTGTACAAAGGCGACTACCACCACGTTGATCTGCTGTCCTTCTGCCACCTCCGTGGCCAGATCCGCAGCTCTCCTTGTGCATTCCCTTCTCTAGTGGCCCTCCTAGCCACACCAATGGCACTCCCCCTTCATGGCGCGGCATGGACGGGTCCCTTCCTCTCTTTGATCTCCCTGTCCTCCTTGAGAGCGGTCAATCAAGGCTGATGCTGCGAACGCCGTCTCTTGCTCCGCCATGGTGGTTTTGGTCCACCGGTCGCGCACCACTTGTACCACCTCCTCAAACGTCAGCATTTTGTCTCGTAGATCACCATCGCTGGTGATTGTAGAGGCCCGACTGTTAGGAAGGGCCAGGAGGAGCACCACTACTTGCAAGTGGGAGTCAATGGCCCATCCCGCCTGATGACAGTGGGACACCATTGTCTCGTCCTCTCGCGCGAGCTCCGACGGGCTGGTCTCCTCATCGGCTTGGAGGCTGAAAAGCCGTTTGATGAGGAGGAGACATTGCTGAAGACACGATGGGTCATGTGTTTTGCAGAGCCGTGTCCAAGCCTCTACGGCCTTTGTGCATCCTTGGAAATGCGCACGATGTGTCGGGCACAACGCTTTCGCGATTAGAGCAAGCGCCTCGTTGTTGCGTTTCTCAAATGCCTCCACCTTCTTGGCGGTCGCGGATGCCACAGGACCTCTCTCTTCACCTCTGACCAGCTCAAGCAGTCCCTTGTCATCAAGGTAGAACTCCATGGTCCACCTCCACAATGGGAAGTCTCTCCCGTGAGCCAAGAGGAAGCTTATGCTGCTCTCTTGCTCGGTCATTGTCATGGCGCTCGACGGTATCATGAAAGTTGAGGAGCTAGGGTCCATTTAGGCCAGTAGGCCCATAACCCTTTGTTGGAACTAGTGGGTGTGGAGGCACCCTCAAAGATGCCCAGATCTCACTGGTTCATGCTACTAAGGTTTGGGGCAGCCAATGGACACCAATGGTAAAGAGTGTGGAGCACAAGGATCACGGATGTGAGTGGGAAGAACACGTCGCATTCAGTATATCTGAATTGAAACAAGTTTGTATTAGTTGTCATAGTGAGATTACATCACATTCTTATAGCCTGTCATCTAAGCTTTCCAACGCATCCAAGCACGCCCAAAATGGAGCAGGAGGGTCCCTGCTACGGCCATCAGAGTAACCCTTGGTAGAGCCGCCCACCTTGCCTCATACGCTGGGCAACGGGAGGCGCTTTGATGATGACTTGTCGGAGTGCCTTTCCTCGCCCACGAGTCAAGGAGAAGTTCACCCTGGTGAAGGAGGTCCTTATGGTCACTTCATTCATGCCCCTAGTGCATTTGGAGCTCGTTGGGGACGAACTCGGATCCTTGGCGGTGGATTATCCNTCATAGTGAGATTACATCACATTCTTATAGCCTGTCATCTAAGCTTTCCAACGCATCCAAGCACGCCCAAAATGGAGCAGGAGGGTCCCTGCTACGGCCATCAGAGTAACCCTTGGTAGAGCCGCCCACCTTGCCTCATACGCTAGGCAACGGGAGGCGCTTTGATGATGACTTGTCGGAGTGCCTTTCCTCGCCCACGAGTCAAGGAGAAGTTCACCCTGGTGAAGGAGATTCTTATGGTCACTTCATTCATTCCCTGGTGCATTTGGAGCTCGTTGGGGACGAACTCGGATCCTTGGCGGTGGATTATCCCGCCACCCATGGCGGGCACCAGATTCCACCCGTTGAACACCCGATTTTGGGACTAGGCTAACTTTCTGAATACTCACTCAAATGGAGTGATTCAAAGCTTGATCATGAATTGGAAGTTAAAAGGAGTCCAAATCTGGAATCAGATTAGATTTTCAACCACTCCTCATTGGTCGAACCAGGGAGTACGATCAACGGCACTCATGGCAAGGGGCACACCATGTCAACAGGAAGGCCACAAAAAAGTGTTTGAATCAAAACTCGATCAGAGACTCGGTCTCCAAAAGCAGTGATACAACTTGAGAGGTCTTTGAGATGAGAGATGTGATCTACCAGCTTGGTGTCCTCCATTCTCTGAGTATGAAATTCAGTGAGGAGATGACCAAGTTCATCCTCGTTCACTTTGTGATAGCGCTTTTTCACGGCTCTCCAAGCCTTGCTGGGACATAGAGTATCGTTGTTGTCATGGATGAGGAATTTTAGATGTTCTTCCAGTTGCATGGCAAATAAAGAGAAAGCTTGATCACAGCGGCGTTGCCATGTCAAATGTTCCTCTGGCATTTGCCCCTAGAACTTCTGTGGGAGGATCAGAGACCACTCCCCAGAGCCCCTTGTTGAAGAACACCATATTCATGTTGAAGGCAAAAGTGTGGTAGTCCTCCCCATTGAAAAAAAGAATCCTGAAATGATCACTTGTCATGGCGCCCACCACCATGATGCAATGTTACAGTGGATTGGACCTGGTAAGGCACCCCCTGCTCTGATACCATATATTAGAAATGCAGGTCTCTTAGAATTTCAGGTGTCTCAGGTAGACATTCCACATTGAACTTGTACACTCAAACTTCGTGTGGTACACACGGCAGGCAGCTGCCGCACACTTCAACTGAGTAATGTATCTTCCAAACTTGTTAACATATCTCACACACTGTACATGTACACGGCTTGTCTCTTGCTAAATCCAGAAGTATGCTGCATTACTGAAGTGATGAAGTATAGACAAAGCACTGATTTCTCCAAGACAACAGCTACTTGTAGTGAGCCCTACACCTGACTCGATTCAATCTAGAAACAAAAGAAATACTAAATCCGTAAATACCCGGCTTTACATCCGAGGTTGGCTAATGCCAAGCGTCTTTGGTAAATCGACGGCAGAGATAAATTGCAGTCTCGATTTTCTCCACGAGTCCTCGATCTTTAGACAGCAATGTTGGACGAAGCTGACGCTTGTCCTTTGGTTGCTAGGTGGCTGCGATTTATCTATCGAACCATAAGGCATTCCAGTTGGTCCTTCGGTCTCCAGTACACCGGCATCTTCAACGGCCAGCAAGTCTTCGGTCCGCTTCCTCCTTTCATCGACTGGACACCCAATGGAGTGATGTGCGCATGAGGGTTTTTTTACCTTCTAGCACAGGGGAAGTTTCTTAGACATTTCTCCATGCATGAGGAGAGTGCACCACTTGGCGGTCAGTGGATGCGCCAATTGGCGGACTGGTGAGGTGGTGTGGAGTGACCACCCCAAAAGTGTCACTACCCACACACCTTAGAAGCCAGGCCTAGGACTATATGTACCAGGCTCATTCCTCATTGTAATTTCACAATCTGGCCTTAGATGCTCCTCACAGAGTTGTCCAACTAAGGAACAGTATAAAGAAGACACTGGTTGGTCTAAGCCCCGGGAGTTAGTCTTTGACAAGCACCTCGCGCGAAAGTGACCAAGTGTTAAGTGGACACAGTTGCTAGCAAGTGATTGCCTAGGAACTGCTCAGTGTGGAACCGTGATCCTGAGGGTGATATCTTTTCCTAGCTGAAAAACTAGGAGCAGACGGCAGGTGCTATTGTGTCGGCCCTGTTTTCTAGTCCGTTTGCCTTAGGCCGGTTGACACTTTCCCTCTCCCTCTCCCTCTCTATCTCTCCCTCTCCCTCTGCCTCTTCCTCTCCCTCTCCCTCTCCCTCTCCCTCCCCATCTCCCTCTACCTCTTCCTCTCCCTCTTCCTCCTG
>SZWC01018584.1:2048-28478 GCA_023375785.1 Penium margaritaceum
TAAAGATATAGATATAGATATAGATATAGATATGGATATAGATATAGATATAGATATAGATATAGATATACATATAGATATACATATAGATATAGATATAGCTAGAACTCTAAGCGGCAGGTTGGGGCAGCATGCATTGTTGATGGAGCGTGCAGGCTTCCACGCTCGTTGCTTAAATCTGTTGCTCCCTCAGTCTGCTGCTCGAGAGCCTAAGTCTGGAAGCTCTGGGTTTGTTACTCAGAAGTGCGCGCGCCAGTGTTAGCGCCAGACTGCAGCTGAAAACTGGAAGAGACTGATTAGCAATGAACAATGAGACACAATGGGAGACCCCTCCAAGAACTAGCCTCCCCCCCAGCTCTGTAGAGCTTGTTACTAAGTTCACCAGCCAATCAGAAATTACCTATTTTCAGGCTGGCAGGTTTTCTCGGTGAGGCGTGCCAGACGGCCGACAGCCCAAAACCCGGGCGTCGTCTGTTTTGCCTGAGAATTGGACCATACCATAATACCGACGCTGAAAACCCAGCCGTGCGGTCAAAATCAGCTAGAAAAATAGTAGCAAGGAGTTATGGCGGCCTGGACCCAAGCAGTTCTTTCGATGCTCTATGATGCCGAACAGGGCCATGCAATAGGCAACAAGGACCTAGGCAGCGCATGACGATGCAGACGCGATAGGACGCGGTCGACACATGCAGACAACAACTACGGTGGCCGTGACCTCCGGCAGCGCGACCGCCAAGGAGGCCTGCCGATGGAGCTGAACACGTCGCCGGAGAGAGGCGGCTCCAGCGAACTGCGAGAAGACCTCAGCGTGCATCGGCTCCACCGGACGACACTCCATCAACGTCGAGTCTCGCCGTCAGTCATCTGCACGCCGATGTACACAAGCCGGGAGGACACAACAGAGCACAATGAGAGCAAAAACCAACACTCCCCCATGACTCACAGGCGTAGTGCACATGGGTAGGCAGAGACACGGTCAACATCCAGACTCCCCCAGGGCACGTAAAGACGCAGGCAAAGACCAAGAGAGCAAATCACGGACGCACGCCGACTAAACTCACAGCCTTCTTGAACGAGTCCCGCTTTAGTGCCTTGGTCAAGAAGTCAGCCAGCTGTCGTGCTGTTTCAACCCACACGATGCTGATGCTGCCGTCGTGCAACAACAAACACACATAGTGACACTCAACATTGATGTACTTTGTACGAGTGTGATGCACACCGTCATTGTCGGCAATGGCCATGGCACTCTCATTGTCGCAATGCAGGGTGATGGATGCAACAGACTGATGCAACTCGGACAACAGACGATGCAACCACACACTCTCTCACGCGCGTGAGCCAAGTGCCACGTACTCAGCCTCAGCAGTGCTGCGTGCAATGCACCCCTGCTTACCACTGCGTCAGGACACAATTGTGCCGCCGGTCAGGAAGATCCAGCCTGTGCGACTCTTACCGTCTTGACTGCTGGCCCAGTCACTATTGCTGTAGTCCACTACGACGACGGATGGCTGGCGGCAGAACATGAGACCTCGCCGAGGGATCCAGACGACATAGCGCAGCACTCGGATCGCGGCCTTGTAGTGGAGCTGACGCGGCTTCTGAGAGAACTAGGCCAGGAGGTTGACGGCGAACGCGATGTCTGGACGCGTTGTCGTTGCCAGGAACATCAGTGACCCGGTGATCCACAAATACGTGGTCACATCAACTGGATCCCCCACAACAGCTGGGTCAGGACTCTTCAGCTTCACCTGGCCATCGGGTGACATGGGTGAAGATGCACTGGACACGAGGGGCAGGTCCTCGGCGAAGCGAGCGGACAGAGTCTGCACATAGGCAGCCTGGTGGAAATGTAGGATGTCCTGGGAGCGGTCATGCTCGAGTTCCATGCCAAGGAAGACTCGGGCAGACCCGAGATCCTTCATCTGGTAGGCGGCATGCACCAAGTCCTTGACACGCTGGATGGTGGCCGTGTCTGGTGACGCAATGAGGAGATCGTAAACGTATACCAGAACTGCGGCGAAGGTCTGACCTCGCGGGCTGAGAAACAGTGCGAGGTCAGTGGTGCTGCGCTGGAGGCCGCCACGGGGAAGTGTGCTGCTGATCTCCTGGTTTGAGCATGGAGGTGACTGCTTCAGGCCATAGAGGGCCTTCCGCAGCCGCCAGACTCTCCCAGTACCGTCGTCGAAGCCTGGGGGCTACACCATGTAGAGCTCCTCACCCTCAAGTGAGCCATGGAGGAACGCGTTGCTCACGTCCATCTGATGCAGCTCCCACCCATGTTGGGAAACGAGGCTGAAGAGCGCCCAGCTAGTGGAGAAGTGACCGACTGGGGCGAAGATCTGGTCGTAGTCGACCCTTGGGACCTGAGCAAACCCCTTTGTTGTGAGGCGGGCCTTGTACTTGTCCAAGGACCCGTCAGGCTTCCACCTTCACCGCAAGACCCACTTTGCGCCTATGGCCTTCCGACCTGGAGGGAGGTCGACGAGGTCATACACATGGTGCCGCCGGATAGCAGCGAGCTCTTCGGCGCAGGTAGCATCCCAATGTGCGGCCTGAGGAGAGGCTTGAGCCTCGTGTAGAGTGGCTGGGTCCTCCGGGCGTACTGTTGACCGGACTGAGAGGGCGTGTGCATCACGAGCTCCACATGGGATACGGGCGAGTGCAGCCATGAAAGCATGCCGATGCTCGTGATGAAGCATGGCATAGTCCAGTGCAGAGCCCGGGTGAAGGTCGGAGATGATGGCCAAGGTGGTCAGGCCGAGAGCCTTCGTGCCTGGGTCTCCACTCACGACCGTGGGAGTGGAGGAGACACGTGGGGCCACAGGGGGCCTTCTCTGCTTTGCTGCTACTCTAATTCTTTGAGGCCGATGAGGCTGATAAGGCTGCTAACTACGACCGTTGTCAAAGGTGCAGTTGGTTCCGTTGCATACCCCTCCCGCCGATGATCACCTAAGGCGATGGTGCCATCGTGAGAGAACGGACTCGGGGTCGTACCGCCTTCTAAAAAGGGGTAGAGCTTAATCCCGTTGGGGCTTGAGGGTCTTGTCCAATATGGGCAGAGATTTTCCTTGTCCTCTAGTCCGCCACGTGCGCGCACCCTACCTGAAGAAGCCGATGGAGGCGATGGAGCAGATGGAGCCGTCCGATATTTGTGTCCCTGTTGTACATGTGCACCCTGCAAGACCATGCGCTAGCCGGTCTTGGAAGCTTGCCTTAGAACCAAAAGTGTGGACCCATAACCCTTTGTCAATGCGTCGGATAGCAATGGTCTAGAAAACGGGTCCCTACCTGGGAGGCCGCCAACTACTCTTGGTATTGCAACCAAGATAACATATCACCCTCGAACGAGGGATCCACACTTTATGTTCGTTTGTTTTGTAACCTCACAAAGTCCGCATGTTGGTCTTTAGTGTCTACCTTTGGTTGGACACTCTGTGAGGAGTCTCAAAGGCAAGAACTGTAAATGGATGCATGCAAAGTACAGGTTTTTATACTTGTAGAGCTTTTCTAAAGCTTCTGCTTGTAGTGGCTCTAGTGGAGCCAACCTCAACCTACAGTCCTACTTGGCACGTCCTTAGACCGCCAAGTGTCATCCTCAGGGCAGGCTCTAGTAAGCTTCCTACAAGCTTCCTATCCCAGTTTGAGCCACAAAGAAAACTGCGGAAGTCTCGGGGACTGAACTCGCAACCTCTTGTTTGAGACTCCGGTGCCTATTCAACCAGGCCAAAAAGGTATGGTTCCTATGATGAGCCACAGGGGACATACCCATTATGGGCACTGCAATTTCTGTCCCATCTCAGAATAGACCGAGAGGACATACTCCATAGAGCAGTTCATGCCTTGTCTGAAATAGTATACACCTTGTCCAGCTAGGCAGTGGACAATGTGTATACTATTTCAACACACTCCCAACACTACATCGTCAAGTCCTACGATGCCCTCTTCATTGAGGAGCTGTTTCTACGCGATCTCATTCGTTTTGGCTTGTCGGTGTCCCTTTCATTGCGTGGGGGAGTGGTGAGTCTGTCCTCTGTCCTGCCGCTTCCGGGTGGCACGTCGCTTCGTCCCTCCGAGCCAACTGCCCTGTCGCACCCACTGGTCCCTCCAAACCAGCCGCCCCAGTCACGCCCGCCGGCCCCTCCGGGCCAACAGTCCCATTCGCGTCCGCTGGTCACTCTGGACGAGCAACCCCGTCCGCCTCCGTCGGCCCGTCAGACTCATTACCATCTCTTGCCTTGCCGCGGTACACGCGTGGCCTAGGCATCAACCTCAGACCCAGAACGTCAGCGAGCAAGCAGACCGTAGTACCTTGCCTTGTGTTGTCTCGGCCCCCTATCGCTCCACGTGTCTCTTCTACTCCTTTGGTCGTAAGCAAGGACCCTGGCACCAAGGCCCTCGGCCTGACCACTTCAACTATCATTGCAGACCTTCACCCTTGCCCTGCATTGGGTTATGCCATGCTTCATCACGAGCATCGGCATGATGTCATGACTGCACTTACACACATCCTACGTGGAGCTCTAGATGCACACGCTCTCTCAATCTGCTCCATAGCACGTCCAGAGGACCCAGCTACCCTACGCAAGGCTTAAGCCTCTCTTGAGGCTACACATTGGGATACAACCTGCGCCCACGAGATCGCTGCTATCCGGCAGCACCATCTGTATGACCTCGTTGACCTCCCTCTAGGTCAAAGGGACATCGGTGCGGAGTGGGTATCTTCGGCGCAAATAGAAGCCCGACGGGTCCTTGGACAAGTACAAGGCCCGTCTCACAGCCAAGAGATTTGCTCCAATCCCTGGGGTTGATTACGACCAGATCTTTGCCCAAGTTGGCCGGTCTTCCACGAGCCGAGTGCTCTTCAGCCTGTTTGCCCAGCATGGGTGGGAGCTGCATCAGATGGACGTGGGCAACGCCTTCCTCCATGGTTAATTAGAGGGTGAGGAGCTCTACATGGTGTAGCCTCCAGGTTTCGACCGGGGCATTGGGAGATTCTAGCGACTGCGGAAGGCCCTCTACGGCTTGAAGCAGTTACCTTGGTGCTAGAACCAAGAGGTCAGCAGTGCGCTCCTCTGCGGAGGCCTCCAGCGTAGCACCGTTGACCCCGCACTGTTTGTTAGCCCGCGAGGCCAGACCTTCGCCGCTGTTATGGTTTATGTTGACTATCTCCTCATTGTGTCACCTGACATAGCTGACATCCAGCATGTGAAGGATCTGTTGCACACTACCTACTAGATGAAGGATCTCGGGTCTGCCCGAGTCTTCTTGGGCATGGAGCTCGAGCATGATCGCTCCCAAGGCATCCTACACATCTACCACACTGCCTATGTGCAAACCCTGTCCACTCGCTTCGCATAGGACCTGCCCCTTTTGCCAAGTGCATCTTCACCCATGTCACCTGATAGCCAAGTGAAGTTGAAGATTCATGACCCAGCCGTTGTGGGGGAGCCAATTGACGTGACCATGTACCTGCGAGTCATCGGGTCACTGATGTTCCAAGCGACGACGACGCGACAAGACATCGCATTCGCCGTCAACTTCCTGGCTCTGTTTTCTCAGGAGCCCCGTCACCTCCACTTCAAGGCCGCGATCCAAGTATTACGCTATGACGTCTTGACTCCTTGACGAGGTCTTATGTTCCACCGCCAATCGTCTGTGGTTGCGGTGGGCTACACCGACAGTGACTGGGCCGGCAGTCCAGACGGTAAGAGTCGCACGGGCTGGATCTTTCTGGTCGGTGACACGGCTATGTCCTGGCGTAGTGGAAAGTAGGGGTGCATTACACGCAGCACTATTGAGGATGAGTACGTGGCCCCTGGCTCAGGCGCGTGTGAGAGTGTGTGGTTGCATCATCTTTTTTCTAGGTTGCGTCAGTCCGTCACATCCATCACGTTGCATTGTGACAATGAGAGTGCCATGACCATCGCCGACAATGATGGCGTGCATCACACACGCACAAAGCACATCAACATTGAGTATCACTATCTGCGTTCATTGTTGCATGAAAACAACATTAGCATTGTGTGGATTGAGACAGCATGGCAGCTGGCTGACTTCTTCACCAAGGAATTGAAGTGTGGCTCGTTCAAGAAGGCTGTAAGCTCGGTCGGTGTGTGTACGTGAGTTGCACTATATGTCCCTGCTTATGTCTCTGCATGCTCTTGGGGAGTCTGACTATCGACTGTGTCTCTGTCCACCCATGTGCACTACGCCTGTGAGTCATGGGAGAGTGTTGGTTTTTGCGCATCCTCATTGTGCTCTATTGTGTCCTCCCAGCTTGTGTACATTGGCGTGCAAATGACTGATGGCGAGATTTGACGCTGCTAGAGTGTCGTCTGGTGGAGCCGATGCACGCTGAAGCCTACTTACACTTTGCTGGAGCCTCCTCTCCACGACAACGTGCTCAGCTTCATCGGCATTCCTCCTCGGCGGTCGGGCCGCTGACGGTCACTGCCACCGCAGATGCTGTCTGCATGCGTCACGCGCGGATCTGACTGTATGGTTGCGTCTGCAGTGTCATGCTCTGCCTAGGGACCATGTCTTGTGTTGCGTGGCACTGTTGGGCATCATGGACCATCGTAGGCACTGCCTGGATTCAGGCAGCCATAACTCTTTTCTGCTGTTTTTCTAGCTGATTCTGACCGCACGACTGCATTTGCAGCGTCGGTATTTTGGTATGGTCCAGTTTCCAGGCAAAACGGACGACGCCCGGGTTTTGGGCCGTCGACTGTCTCGCAGGGCGTACAGAGAAAACCCTGCCTGCCAGAAAATAGGTCTAGGACTATTTTGTGATTGGCTCGTTAGCTGAGTAACAAGTTCTACAGAGCTGGGGGGAGCTAGAATTTGGAGGGGTCTCCCATTGTCGCTCATTCTTCATTCCTAATCAGTCACTTTCAGTTTTTCAGCTTCTTTATGGCGCTAACACTGGCGCGCACGTTTTTGAGTAGCAAACCTAGAGCTTCCAGACTTAGACTCTAGAGCAACAAATTGAGGGGGCAGTAGACCTAAGCAACGAGGGTGGAAGCCCGCATGCTGCATCATCAACGCTGCTGCCCCAACCTGCTGCCTCGCTTTTCCTTTTTCTTCCTCTTTCTTCCACTTGCTTGCTTGCTAGTGCGCCAGCTCACTGGAAGTGTCGCCACGTCAGCCGTAGGAAGGTTAGGAAGCTTCCTACTAGTTTCTCATGGTATTTGAGCCGCGAGACCTCTCTCGCTGATCTGCACCGCAGAGACGGAGCACCGGCAGCTGCAGTGAGTATCACCACCGCCATCGTATCCTGGGACTCATTGCAGCCGTTTGGAGCAGCGACATCACCAAAAAATTCCCACCACCACACCGGGTGAGCTAGGGTAGTTTCAAGCTCCACTAGCAATGTGGAGCAGCAGAAACATCACCGGGTAGCAGCAGCAGCCTTGTCATGCTGCCCATCTATACAAAAAAGGAGAAAAATCAGCTAGCAGCAGCTCACGGAATCGGCTGTGAGCAGTGGCAGCAGCTCGCGGCAGCGGCTATGAGCAGTGGCAGCTGCCACGGTGTGAGCAGCCGTGGGCAGCAACAACAGCGTAACAGTGGTGACAGAAGCAGCAGCAGCGTAGAAGCAGCGGCAGCAGCCACATAAGCGGTAGCAAACAATGCTGCTTCACAGCACTACTATGCAACACTACTACGCAAGTGAGCAAAAGCTACGCAACATTGCGTAGGGCTGCGCAAGTCCGTGCAGGCCTAAACACGCTTGCACAGGGCAGCGTAGGGCAGGGGGGGTGCTGCGGTCACCCCCACCAAGGAGTCTACGTGACTTTAAAAAAAATGGCGTAAAATACCCAAACGTAAAAAACGGGGGCTTCTTTTGCTAGCGTAAAAAACGCTGACGTCACCATAGGCTTTGCTGACGTTAGCAATTTCGGGATCAGAACGGCACTTTTCCTTGACCTTTCAAATCCTCGAGAAATGCTCGCAGTTTTGAAATCCGACCAGTTTGACGTCCTGGCACATACTGAGCGGTGACATGGCTTCGACCGGTGACAAAGGCAAAGGACAACTAGATCCCTCTTCCTCCTCTTCAGGGGTCATGAGTCCACGCTTGCAGGCTATTGAGGGCCTGCGGAGCCAGCAGGATAAGATGCATTGTCTACAACAACAGCAGGCTGACGCCATCCGTACACTCACTGCGGTTCTTCGGGGTCAGTCCAAGGCCCCACGTCAAACCTCCGAGAGAGTTGGTGGTGTCAGACCCTCTGCACAGCAGTAATCCCGTGCATGGCTCTTCGCCAAGCATGGGGTTTTTGACCAGGTTTCCGCTCCTGCTACTCCTCAGCAGAATGATGCCACTGAGTGTTGGGACCGCATCATGGAGGATGCAGTTTGTACTATGCGGTCTGAGTGCGGTCTCCCCGAATCCTTTGCAATTGAAGGATTCTCCTACATGACATGGTTCTAGAAGCGCCTCCTGTACGGTCCCCTTTCGGACCACGTTACATCGTACGAGCTCTGGTTTGGCCACCATGCCAACCTGCGTCTCGCTCGTGTCTAGGGGTCCGTGGCTTCTGTGTGGCACATCGAGGGTGAGCAGGGATCCAAGGTCTCCACGCAAGGTCACTTGTGGCGATGCCTTCGTCGGCATCTCCCTGCGGTTGAATGCCTGGCGTTTTTGGGACCCCGCCCGTTGTCGCATCGTTGAGTCCCGCGACACACTGTTCTTTGAGTCTCTCACCTACCGTGACCTGACTTCTACCATATCGATGTCTTTCACGTACATTCCTATTTGTGAGGCTTCTCAACGGATGGGGGAGTCTTGACCTACGAGCACCTCTCATCTGGCTAAAGTGTCCGTTCGAGCCCCCTCCACTTCTTGGTCTCTGGCTCTTGATGACCCAGAGACCATAGCTGTCGGCCCAGAGACCTCTCCAGCCCATCTTGTCTCTACCCTTGTTCCCTCACACCCCACAGGTACCCATGAATTTGTACCCATGTCCACCAGTAATCCTACCTCTGTACGTGATCCTACATCTGTTCCTAATACTCCAGCGAGCCCTGTGTCACCCGTCATTTAACCAGCATCTCAGCATGAGCATCCTCACACTCCATCACCTGCCCCTTTGCCTCAGTCCTCACCAGATATGGTCGCTCTTTTCTCTGAGCCTGAGGTGAGCTCCTTGAGCCCAGGTTCCTTGCGTGAGTCCTGCGGTCGTCTTGGACCACTGGTCTTTGGAGTCCAGCGGGTATCCTATCCCGCACCTAGGCGCTCCACTCGCACCATGCTAGTGGTGATCCCGGCACAAAGGTCCTAGGCCTGAGTGTTCACACAAATCACATGGAGGTACACCCTGCATGCCCTATAGGGCACGATCTGGTCACTTGCAAGTTTTGCATCACTTGTAATACAGTAGCTGATCTTGTGGTCGTCCGGCCCAGCTCTCAGCCATGTGCACTTGCCACTCAGAGTTCCCCCTCGATGGCTCCTGATCCGGGCACACTGAGGGAGGCTCTCTCATCAAAGGATGCAGACACCTGGCGTGCTACTTGTGAGGATGAGCTTCGTGCCATCTGAGAGCATGGAGTTCATGAGCTAGTTGACCTTCCAGATGGCAGGAAGGCTATTCAGGTCAAGTGGGTGTTTCGCAAGAAAGTGAAGCCGGATGGATCACTAGAACGCCACAAGGCTTGGCTGGTCGTCAAGGGGTATTCCCAGATAGAGGGTATCGATTACACTGACACTTTTCCCCCTGTCAGCCGCATGACCTCAGCTCGTGCTCTGTTTGGTGTGGTGGCTCAGCATGACTGGGAAGTGCACCAGATTGATGTGAACAATGTGTTTCTCCATGGCTCTCTGGATAAGGAGATTTACATGGCTTAGCCACCAGGCTTTGAGGACGGTGACAAGGTCTGGCACTTACGCAAGTCCTTATACAGACTCAAGAAGTCTCTCGGTGTTGGAACCAGGCGATTACAGGCACTCTGATTCATGCGGGATACATACAGAGTGAGGAAGACCCCTCTCTCTTTATCCGACGGTCGCCTGAGCGGTTCACCACCATCATGGTCTATGTGGACGACCTTCAGATTGCGTCTCCCTCCATAGAGGCCATGAAGGAGGCCAAGGCGGTCCTCCAGACCGCCTACAGGATGAAGGATCTTGGTCTTGCAGTGGTGTTTCTTGGCATGGAGATCGTGCGAGATCGCAAACATCAGACACTTCTGCTACATGAGGCCCGATACGCACAGGTTGTGGGGGAGTGTTTCAGTGACCTCCTTGGCGCAGTGCCCACGGCCTCCACACCGCTCACACCTAACGGGCCGGGCGCCTTAAAGGTGGATGATCCCATGCATTTGGGGGGGACTATGGATGTGACCTTGTACCTCCATCTCAACGGATCCCTGATGTACATGGCCACTACCACACGCCCCAACATCGCCTTTGCCGTTAACCTCCTTGCAAACCTCCGCTGTGCATTGAATAGCTCCCACTTGACTACTCTTCGATAAGGCACTGACAAATTGGACGTTGGTTTGAAAATTTTAAGCGATACACGGGCCCTTCTTTTGAGTCCACCAAACAAAGTAGGAAAACACATTTCTTCTATGCCATTGTGGAACAGAATGTTTGTAGGTACCTTTACTTCACATGGCGCCGTAACAAGGTGACCATCTGAAACTTGTTATATGATAGGATGTGTAAAGTACATTGTCTGTCCAGGCTGTTCATCCTTGAAATTTACAAATAGGTTATCATCATTGTTTGGATTTTCATGGTTTTTTAACTTGGTATGTTCTTGGTTGTTGGTTTGAGGATGAAATGTTGACAGCTCAGGTACAAGATTGTCGACCTGTACTGTTGACATCTCAACACCCTATCTCTGGTAGATGGGTGACTTGTTGACCAGATGGTGCAATGCTTTGACAATGATGCAGAGAGATGTTACAGTGCCTGACCAGGCAGATGTCGGTAATGACATTTTGCATTTCAACGCTAGACATATTGTTTGTCATTGATAGTTGACAAGGTAATCTTGTCACCAACTCCACAACATCCAAAGGAACTGTTGTTATCCCTCCCTTAAGATCCTTTTGCCAACCATGCCGCAGTTGTTCAATCTTCATAAATGGAATGCAAGGGCACACTAACCTCTTCTCCAAGAACAAAAGGCTAGACAGGTCATGAGGGATATCATTCATGCTCAAAACCTGTTTATTACAAAACAGAGGAACAACTCCTCGTTTGAAGTATGAATCACATAGAGGACATACACGCTTACTTTCATCATTCGCGTGATTATAGACTGACAGTTGATTCATGAAGAACAGCATGGAACATGAACAACGAGGAAAACGTGGGCCATCTATTGAATCATTTTCAAATGCATCAGAATTAATCATTTTCACGGTTGAGAAAGGGAGTGCTCCTTCATCTTTATGAATCAGGACATCAAATACCGTGTTTTGAATTTCTGTTCCTTGCTGTATGAACATGTGTTGAAAGTTTTAAGAAAGTACAGAGAGCGACTACTCGCCAATGCACGGGATGAGTCCGGCACGGTACCCTCCTAAGGATCGATGTTCGGTTAAACAACACAACTCAATCAAAACCCACATGCATGTTCTGAGACCCACCGCGGCATCCTAAAGTGTCTGAGGTAATGTATCTACCACGAGAAAAATCCAAGTAGTAAAGATTGATATAGTGAGTATTCATGTTGCCATTCGCAACAGTAGTGGGGCCAGGGCAATGCTGAGTTATTGTAAGAAGCCTATAACTGTTGCCATGGCATCATGTCTCATGTTTGTGTGTGTATGTGTGTGTGTGTGTGTGTGTGTGTGTGTGTGTGTGTGTGTGTGTGTGTGTGTGTGTGTGTGTGTGTGTGTGTGTGTGTGTATGTGTGTGTGTGTGTGTGTTTATCTGCCACAGACACGTAGTATCCTCTGGCCTCATTGTCCACTCACCACACTGATGCAGGTGACTGATCATGAAAGTCCTGCAACGAGCTGATCCGTCGTGGAGAAGATGCGGCTATACCCCATTGAAACATTGTGCCAAGTTGACCCCGTGACAAGTGGATGGGAGGCATTTAAAGCATTTGTGTCTGTCCTATGTCTACCACAGGCTAACATCTAAATGTGTGCTCATCTGTGACCAGCCCTTTTTTTTATTGTGAACTTGATGCTGCTTTCTGGGATTTGCTGGGTTTGTTCTCCAGATTACATGCAGTCGGATTTTCAGTCTGACAGGTGGATGAACACTTTTTAGGGAGGTCTGACTCCTGCCATTGTCGATGACTTGGAGTGATAGTGAGCCCGCTCCTTGTTCATTTTTGTCCTTGTAAGCGGATTCATATGAACTCACACCTTTGTTGCTTGCGTTTTTTTTACGAACTCACCAATATGTGCAAACCGCCATGGATTCTCCATCCCTTTTGTTTCAATGACAATACTTCTCCCCCTGAACCAAGCCAGTACTTCAGCTCCCTCTCTAAGGTCGTCCTCGGACTTTACAAAATTGCGTTCTTGGTTCACATCAAGGGTTAACCCCCTTTGCAAGACTGAGGGGCAATCGTCATCAACGACCCAGAGCAAGGAGACTCGAATGTTTTGAGTCTCCGAAGGCACATTTCTGTTTTTTATCTTACCCCTGGTTCTGGGATCCAAACCTGGGGTTTCTTACCTCAAACTCGTGAGTTAGCGTGAGCTTTTCATCATAAAAACTTGAAGTTTTTCATAAACAAACGTCAGGTTTGTGTTTTTTGTTCTAGCATGAAATTGTTGTGTGCGAGGCATGCCGGTGATGTTACACTAGGGTTTTCACTCGCTCTCCCTCTCACACTTGCTCCCCCTATTCCTCATTTGTGCTCACTTTCTTGCAAGGAGGACAAGCGAGGGCAAGGGCACGAGCCCACAAGGCCTCGCCCTTGAGGCCGTCGCGACCCCTCAGCCGCCGATCAGGCTGAGGCCACGATTGGCGGCTGGCAGCCGGCCGACTGTTGGCCGCCCGGTCATTTGGCCGACCGCCGGCCATCCAGCCGGCCGGCAGCCAGCTGGCCGGTGGCCAGCAAAGTGCTGGCCATCGGCCAGCTCTCGCTGACACGAGGGGTGGTGCACAACCACCCCTCGCTTCAGCAAGGGGACAGGGCCGAAACGGCCCTCCCGCTAAATTCCTCCCCACTTTTAATTAACAGTCTCGGTTCATCAATAGCAAGCAAGATTGTCACCTAGTGAGTCATCAACATTGTGAAAGAAAGTTAATAATTTCAATCTACAACTAAACATGAACACGTGCATGGTATCTGGACCTAAGCTGCAACTTGTCGGTCAACACAGCTAGCGGCTTGCCCCATTTAGGCTAGAGTGTCTGCGTGACAACCATGTTGGGCGTCCTTAACCTCCTATGGTCGCAGTCCATGAATGCCACCCTGCGAGAATGTTGTTCAAATTTTCCATGTTTAGGTGGTGCTCCCTGACATGCGTTGATCTGTGCGAGCTGCCAGCTCTCTCCAAATACATGTTCACCACTCGTGTGGGAAACTGAGATTCGGGCTCCCATAAGTTATGTCCAGGTCAGCAAACGAGGTATTCCCTAACAACCTACGACCGGCGTGTACTCTCTTGGTGCTGGAGTACACAAAGAACTTTGTTTTGGCCGTCGACAGCAAAGACTGCTTGTGGTGGCTGAATGGTTTGCACTGCCGTGTATGGAAAGAACGAGCTCATATGGAATACGTCATGTATCTTCATACGCGGTAGAAGCAGCAATCAGTATGCCACTCACTCAATGCGTGTAATGATGGGAAACAGCCCAATCCATTTCTGTAGAAATATTAGCGCCCCTTGCCAAAGATTCTTAATTCCATGCAACACTTTGTCACCGATGTACTTTTGTCAGCATATGCCTTTTGTCGTTGCCGAACAGCTTGAAGGTAACCCTTCGCCTCCGGTAACATGGAGTCTATTAGCTCAACTTAGGCTTAAGCAGAAGGAACATGTTCTCCCGCACTCCCTCTCTTTACCAATGAAGAGGGTACGACTGGATGTCGACCAACAAAAACAGTGTGAACTGTGTAGACTTGTTCACCGAGTTTTTTAACACAAACTTTGCCGGTGCTACATATTCGTCCCAGTCATTCGTGTTAGGGTCCACGTACATATGGAGCATTTGTTCCAAAGTGTGGTTCATGCGCTCTGTTTGTTTGTCATTTTGAGGGTGAAATGTTGTCAATATCTACGACTTGCTGTCAAAGTACACTTGCATGTTTTGCTAGAACTTACTAGCAATTCTTCTATCACAAATGGAGATAATGTACAACGACAAGCCGTGGTACTTTACAACACCCTCAAAGAAGAGACGAGCGGTCTCCTCTGTGTTTACATCTGTTGTTGTAGGAATGTAGTGTGTCACCTTTGATAGGAGATCCACAACCACTAGTATTGCATCGTGGCTATGGGCCATGTTTAGAAGAGCAATGATGAAGTTCATGCGGATGCACTCCCACGGAATCCCAGGAATGGGAAGTTGTTGGAGGAGTCTAGCATGCTTTTTGTTACTAGCCTTGTTCGAAAGACATGGGTCGCATGTCGTGCAACACTTGCGGACATGGACACTCCATCCTGGCCACTAATAGTGGTCTGATAGTGCATGTCCGGTCTTTCAAGGTCCCACATGACTTGTGACATGCACGTCATCGATTTGGGAGATCATCTTTGCTCAAATGTCTCCCGAGTCTGGCACAATAACTTGTTCTCCGTGCCAAACGAGTCCTGCGGCCTCCAACAATGTATACTTGTCTAGATTCTAAGAGTCTTGAAACCACAAATCCACACAGTTTCTTGTCTGAATTTTGTTGAATTTTTTTTGTAGTGGATAAAGGTCGTTGCTGAAGAGCTGAAGGGAGCTTTGGTGCTTGCAAGATTGTTGTTGCAATGGCCATAAATCACCCATCGACCACGGTGGTTGCTTAAGTTCAACAGGCTGTCGGCTTAGTGGATCAGCCATGTTGATGTATTCTAGCCGATATTCCTACGTGAATGAGAATCGGCTAAAGTATTCGCTCCAAAGCGCCTACCATCTTAATAGGTTCAGTTGCGTTTAGAAAGCACCAATGGATTGTGGTCGATCACGACCATCACACCCCCTTAAGCACCCTCGAGGTAGCAACACCACATCTTGAAAGCGTGTACCACCGCAAGAAGCTCTTGATCCCCAGTTGTTCACCGCGTCTCGGCAGGGATGAGCTTCCGTCTCTCATACGTAACTAGATGACCATTTTGCATGAGGACTACTCCAAGTCCTACTACCGACGCATCACATTGTACCTCCCACGGTTACGATGGGTCGGAAAGAGCTATGACAGGCACTATGGATAGAAGTTCTTTGACTTTCAAAAAGGCAATCTTGCAGTCAGAAGTCCAATCCCAATGCACGTCTTTCTGTGTAAGCTTGGTTAGCGGCGCTATCAGAGTCAAATGCCCTTCAATGAACCATCAGAAACAATTTGAAAGACCGAGGAAAGACCGAATCTGCCCACCATTTTCTAGGCGTGGCTAGTCCACGATGGCTTGGACCTTTCGTGGGTTGACATGGATACCTTCCTTTCCAACCATGTGTCCAAGGTATTTGAGCTCATCTTGTGCAAACTTGCACTTGATCACTTTGGCATAGAACTTCCGTTAACAAAGGATTGTGAGTACCTTACGCAGATGTTCTATGTGCTCTTCCATGCATTTGGATAAAACCAGGATGTTGTCCAGGTAGACCAAGACAAACTAGCCGAGTTGCTTGGCGAACGTTTGGTTCATTTGTCCTTGGAAATTTGCGGGGACGTTTGTTAGCGCGAAGCATAAAACTCCAAGCAGATATTGTCCCATGTACAATTGAAACGCGGTTTTGGGGACAACATCTTATGTAATGTGGATTTGATGACACCCTTGAGACAAATCCAAAGGAAAAAAGACATTTGCCCCCTGGATTTGGTCAAACAGGTTCCGAGGTATGGGGAATCAATTTTCACCGTCAGCTTGTTCAACGCTCAGTAGTCCACGCACATGTGTAAACCACCATCCTTTTTTTTCACAAAAGGATCGGCGCACTGTACGGCAAGCTACTTGGCTTGATCCATCATTTTGCAAGATACTCTTTGATTTGGCGTTTGGCCTCTTGCCTCTCTACCAGACTGAGACGGTATGTGGGTCTAAACGGAGGGATCGCCTCTAGTTGCACCAAAGTTGTGTGGCGTATTTGTCGTTCTGGTGGAAGCCCAACCGGCGGGTCTTGGAATATGTCCAAGAACTCTGCCAATGGAGATTTGATCTCAAGTGGCGTGTATTCCTTCATGTCGTCCTCCACTTTTTGTAGCTGAGCCAAGAATCATTGACAATCTTGTCCAATACGTCTCTTGACCTGCATCATAGACAAGATGGCATGTACCTTAAGTCGGGTCTAATGGCTCTAGTGGATGTGGAGGCACCCTTAAGGATGCCTAGCTCTCAGTGAAGAATGCTACCAATGTTTGGGCAGCCAATGGACACCAATGGTGAAGAGTGTAGAGCACAAGGATCACGGGAAAAAGTGGACACAACACATCGCATTCAATAAAATTGAATTAAAACACGTTTTTGCAAGTAAGCATAGTGATATTACATCAGATTCTTATAGCCTGTGATCTAAGATTTCCAAAGCATCCAAGCATGCCCAAAACGAAGGAGTAGAGCCCGTGCTACAGCCGTCAAAGTAACCCTTGGTGGAGCCGCCCACCTAGCCTTGCACTCTAGGCAACAGGAGGCGCTTCGACGATGACCCGTCGAAGCATCTTTCCTCGCCCAAAAGTCAAGGAGAGGTTCACCCTGGTCAAGGAGGTCCTTATGGTTACCTCATTCATGTCCCTGGTGCATTTGGAGCCTATTAGGAACGAACTCGGATCACTGGCGGTGGAATATCCCGCCACCCATGGTGGGTACAAGATTTCACCTGTCCATGCTTGTGCAGATCCCTGATGCGGACCCAAGTGGCACCAAGGCGTTGTCTGGTGGTGGAATACCTGCTCGGAGCTCATCGACGGTCGCCCTAGAGTCCTGGATGCTGTCTGGGACCTTCTGCAGTTTTTCTACAGCTTGTAAGATTTCATCGGTGGACTGGCCGTGGGCCCAATTTGCATTTATTTGCATTGTGTGTCCACTATTTGTTGCCGGATGCATGCATGTGACCAGTCGTAGCATCTGGCTTGAGATTTTGCACGTGTGGGTTCAGACGACGCAGCGTTCTGACTTGTCTACGCTGAGTTTCGGCCAAAACAGTGGTTTTGGGCCGGTTTTAGGACAGACCTTGCTGTGCCACATGCGACACCCGCCGTGCGCCGCGGCAGGTACTTATGCCATGGACCTGTTATATGTCATTTCTCTCTGCAAATGCTATTGAAGCATTCTGACACTTTGCCTTGTGTCCCCTAGCTAGACCCTTGCCGTTGTGTGCACGAGTTGTGACTGTCGTCACCGTCTGACCAAGCACTAACGCATAGTCAGCGGCAACATTGCTAGGAAGCTTCCACGTATTCTCTCATGGCATCAGAGCAGCGGGACTCCTCTCGCTGAACTGCACCACAGAGACACAGCACTGGCAGCAGCAGTGAGAGTCACCGCCACCGCCGTATCCTGGGACATGTTGCAGCCGTTGTTTTTTCAACAACGGCATCATCACTCAGTCCCTGCCACTACATCGGGTGAGCTGCGACATTTACTAGCGCCTGCATCACTCAGGTACTACTCTTCTGGCTGCCAGCCAGAAGAGTAGTACCTCACAATAGCAGCTTGCGGCGGCGGCTGTGAGCACTGACAGCACGCAGCGGCGGCAGCAGCTCACAGCAGCGGCGGCATCAGCAGCCGCAAGCAACAACAGCAGCGCAGCAGCAGCAGTAGAAGCAGCAGAAATGCAGTAGCAGCATTACAACTGCTGAAACGACTACATTGCAGCAGTAAGAAAGCAGCAGTAGCGGAAGCAGCAACTGCGCAACAGCAGCATTGCAACTGTTGCACAGTTTCTGCTGCGCAGAAACTACGCAGTACTGCGCAGGCCTGCGTGGCACTTCGCTGGCCTGCGCAGCCCCTGCGCAGCCGCGAGCAGGGAGTAACAAGGTCACCCCCACCGGTCAGTTCGCGTGACCTTGAAAAAAATCCCTGGCGTAAAAAACGCCAGCAAAAAAACGCCCAAGTTTTTCGCTAGCATAAGAAACGTTGACGTCATGAACGGTTGTGCTGACGTCAGCAATTTTGGGGTCAAAAATTCAGTTTATCCGAACGTTTCAACACCTTGAGAAACGCTGTCGTTTTCTCGTTCGAAGCATTTCTTACGTTCGGCCACATACAGAGCGCTGACATGGCTCCGGCCGGTGACAAAGACAAAGGACCGCCAGATCCTTGTTCCTCCTCCTCCGGGGTCATGAGCCCACGCTCACAGGCCATTGCGGACCTGCGGAGTCAGCAGGATGAGATACGTCGCCTACAGCAAGAGCAGACCAACGCCATCCGCACGCTCACTGATCTTCTTCAGAGTCAGTCCACGGCCCCACAGCACACCTCCGGGGAAGTCAGCGGTATCACACCTTCTGCACAGCAGTCAGCATCTACACCAAGGAGAGCGGCAGGACAGGACTTGCCACTTCTTGATCCTTTGGAGGAGGACCCTGATATGCCAGGCATGGACGATGAAACTCCCGAGAGGGAGATCCGCATACTTCAGGAGCGTCTTCGCCACTTGCACACGCGTTCCGATTCCCCGTTCCCACCAATCCAACCTTCGCTTGAGACCTACCTCAGCGACTTTCCTCGTCCCGATGTCTTCCCCATCCCTCGTCTTTCCCATCCTTTGGTTGCTCTCCTTACGGAGTGGCAACCCAAGGACTTTGTGACACCACCCCCACGATATGTCAGCGAGGACGGCTTTGACTGCTGGGAGACCATGTTCCAGGTCTGTGCCACTTTCAAGGGACTTTGGCCCTACTACCACAATCAGTACTAGGTTACGGACCGTGCTCAGGTGCTGACAACGGCTCGGACGATGCACAGACTTCTTTACGCCATGCCTCGCAAGACTGTCATGGACTTTCGCCCCTTCCTTGGAGAGGCCGGCACAGGCGCAGCTGCAAACCCACGTCGGGGCTGGGAGCTGGCATTGTCACTGCTTGGTGCAGAGACGCACGCCACCCGCGCGGCTCACATCCGCGCCTTGCACTCCCTTCGTCAGGGACCTACCAAGCCCGCAGCCGCTTACTGGCGGCGTGCCATGTGCATCTACACGTGCCTTGGGACCGCAGGAGGGACACAGCTGTGGGCGCTTCGCACGCTCATGAGCGGGGTCTTGAGCATGCCGACATCTTCACGAGGTACAACGACGCCGCGCTCGAGCCTTTCTCCACCTCCCTTCAGCTTCTTCCTTGGGCGCATCAGCTTTTCCTCCAGGTGACATCCGCTCGTGAGGCAACCGTCGCCCACCAGGAGAGTTCACTTGCTGCACCGGTCATCGCATCACCACCGACGCCTGTTTTACAATTCACTTCTCCATCCTCTGGCACGCCCTCCTCTTCCCCTTCCACACAGCTATCCCGACTCAGACGCAGGGTGTGGCAGCAGCAGCACAGGGGGAGAAGAGCAGAAAGAAGCATGGCTCGGGCCAGCAGCAGTAGTCACCGCAGCAGCAGTCATCAGGCGGTAGCAGTGGACACACTGTTCACTGCTGAAATTGTGGAGACGCTCATAGCTACATCGAGTGCCAGCAGTCGCTCGACTGGATGCGGATCACTCATGGTCTTCAGGTTGCACACACACAGTGGTCTGCGTCGAGCAGCATAGCCTCTGGTCGCATGGCGACGACGACCGCAGCCGTTCCCGCTTCCCCACCGGCGAGCAGCGGAGACCCGGACCCCCGTGACCGCACCATCGCCGAGTTTTGTTAGCTTTTGGCGCTTCACTCTCAGGGAGGTGCGAGTGTGTCGTCACAGCGGGTTGGTTCACAGACTGTCTGTTTGTCTATTCTCGTCTCTTGTGATGACTCATGTAGGTGAACACAACTGGCATGTGATGATGATGGGGTTGACAGTACAGATTGGATTTCTGAGTCTCACCTGTGCGCCCTTCCTTGTTTTCCCTCCTCTGTTGCGGAGCGCCCGTCTGCAGCCGAGTATTCCATTGCCCATTGCACCATGACGTCCTCCAGTCGTGATTCGAGTGGCAATTCGATCATCGATTCCGGTGCCACTCCCCACATGACATGTCGTCGTAGTGACTTTGTTGTCCTCGGTCCTGTGGCGTCTGTTCGTTCCGTTCACACACGCTCTGGTCAGTCCTTGCCAGTCCAGGGTGTTGGGATTGTGTGCTTCGATGGTCTGTCTGGCCCCTTGTATCTCTCCGATGTGCTTTTTGTGCCTGACCTTGAGCTCAACTTGCTCTCTGTGCGTGCCTGCACTTTGATGGGACTCTCTGTGGAGCACACTGCCACCTCCGCAACAGAAGAGTGATGCCGCTCTCGCAGTTCATCTCTGGCTAGTGATGGCTAAGCGTCAGTCTCGCCACTTGCTGCATACCTTCCGCTTGGATCGCGGCGGCGTGTTTCTTGGCGACATGGACAGTTTCTTTGCCGAGCGCGGCATTTTTCACCAGGTCTTTGCTCCTTCCAGTCCTCAGGAGAACGGTGTCTCTGAGCGCTGGAACCGCACCATGGAGGATGCGGTTTGTGCTATGCAGTCTTAGTGCGGTCTCCCGTAATCCTTCGCCTTCGAAGGATTCGCCTACATGACGTGGGTCTGGAACCGCCTCCCCACGGTCCTCTTCCGGACCACGTTACACCGTATGAGCTCTGGTTTGGCCACCGTGCCGATCTGCGTCTTGCTCGTGTCTGGGGCTCAATGGCTTCTGTGTGGAGGATCAGCAGGGGTCCCAGGTCTCTCTGCGGGGCCGCTTGTGTGCCTTCCTTGGTATCTCCCCGCGGTCGAAGGCTTGGCGTTTTGGGGACCCCGCCCGTCGTCGCATTGTTGAGTCCCGCAATGCTCTCTTCTTTGAGTCTCTCAGCTACCGCGATCTGATGTCAATTGTGTCGATGTCTTTCACACACGTTCTACGTGTGAGGTTTCTTGACGGATGGGGGAGTCTGAGCCTACGAGCACCTCTCGTCCGGCTGATGTGTCCATTCGAGCCCCCTCTACTTCTTGGTCTCCGTCTCTTGAAGACCCGGCGATCATCGCTGTCGGCCTAGAGACCTCTCCCGTCCAGCTTGTCTCCTCTCCTACACCCTCGCAACCCACAGACACCCATGATGTTGTCCCTCTGTCCACCGGTACTCCTGTCTCTGTGGGCGGTCCTGCTGCCACTCCCAGTCCTGCGTCTCCCATCCGTTCACAAGCCTCTCTTCCCACTACATCACCTCCCCCTGTGCCTCAGTCCTCACCGGATGTTGTCATGCCTGTCGCTCAGCCTGCGGTCAGCCCTTCGAGCCCAGGCTACTCGCGTGAGCCCGGTGGTCGTCTTCGACCGTTGGGCTCCGGAGCCCCGTGAGCGTCAGGTCCCGCACCCAGGTGCTCCACTTCCAACGTTGGGAGTGGAGATCCCGGCACAAAGGCCCTCAACCTGAGTGTCCGTACATATCACACAGAGGCACATCCAGCGTGTCCTCTAGGGCACAATCTCGTCACTTGCAAGTTTCGCACCACTTGTGATGCAGCAGCTGACCTTGTGGTCGTGAGGCCCAGTTCTAAGGCGTGTGCACTCGTCATTCAAAGCTAACTTGTGAGTGGAGTAGGCTAACTATCTCAATACTCACTCAAATCGAGCAATTCAAAGCTCAATCCTGCATGGAAGAAATCCAAGGAATCCTAATATGAAGTCAGATCAAGTGTTCGACCACTCCTCAGTGGTCGAACCAGGGGGTACGCTCAACGGCACTCATGGCGAGGGGTACAGCATGTCAACAGGGTCGGTGACATTTCTGCACTTGAAATGAGGGTCAACCAACATTGTCGCTTTTGTTGGATCAAAGACTTTGATTTAGAGCACATTAGAATCTTATTTTCAAGGAGCCAGGGATGACCTAGAACCACGTCAAACGGGTCATGAAGGTTGTTAACCTTCTACGTGACGCTCTGTGTATACTCTTGGATACAATTCTTTACTTTTGAGGTACTGATCATTGGTACCGTACGATTGTCACAGATAATAACTGCGCCATTCGATGGGTAATACTTCACGCTAACCTGTCAGGGAAAGCCAAAGCTTACAAAGGAGTTATCTCTTCTAGTGTCAGTCAGTACATTTACAGGAGCACCAACTAGGTGTCCTTTGAACTGCATCGTCATGTTTATTCCACTCTCGTGAGTGAACATGCTCGATGATGGCAAGCCGAGTTTGTGATAAACATGGAACCTATATGGCAAATGCCGCAACTCCCATGATTCACCTACTCGAGTCCACATCTTCTCTGCACGTATATATTCAACTAGCACCTTCCAGTCTTGAAATTTGACAGGGCCAAAATCGTCGACCAAAGGTATAGCAAAGGTGATTGAACTCACCGATATGAGGGTATTTGCTTCAATCACTACATCACACAAGACTTGTACAATGGTTTGTGTTGCCATCACTAAGCATATCTGATCACACATGTTTTCCAAAGACACAAGGTTTAGTAGGCAATGACGGTCACCAAGTATAGAATAAGGTTCAACAAGAGGACATAAAACAATAAAGAAGTTTGAACTTGCAAAAAACTCAAAAATTTTAACATCCTCATCTGAGAACATGAACCCATACTCGTGATCCAGTTTTACCCCTGAGTTGTCCTCACTAACATCACTCAGGGATGGGGACAAACTGCCCCACGGCCCTGTCTGTTACCACGTCTAGGCCCATTGTCGCGACCACGACCTTGTCCACGGCCATGACCGCGGCCTCGTATTGCACCATCCCCATGAGGTGCTACTCTTGCAGCTAACACCGATGTCTCTTGTCCACCATCAGTAGCATGCGGGACATTTAGCCCTAAAGTGACCAGGCTACGTACAATTGTGGAAGATTCCATCGCGGAATACTGTGTTGCGACGCTCACACACTGCCTACAACTTGTCGTTCTTTCGGTTGCACTTGTGGTTTGGGGTCTTGTGCCGGTAAGTCTTCTTGACTGGAGGGATTACGGGCTATTTGCCCTTGGCCCCGCTACGCCGTCCGGCTGCCTCTCCATTCCTCGCAGCGTCCATGCGCATGTCGTAGCCTTGCTATGCATGCACGTTAGACAGTACGTCCGCGTAGTGTTTTGGGTTCGTTGAATACACTTAAGTCATGTAGTCCCCCAACACCCTCCAACTTGTCCAAGCCTTGCCAGTTGCCATTGTGGTAGTCTTGTCCTTCAACTTCTCACTGGCAAGACCATCACGTAAGTAATTGAGCAGCATGCACTCTGGGTACATGAGGGTCTGAGTCCCATCGCCATCGGTAAAGCTTTTGACTTCTTCCACGAGTGCGGTGAACTCGATCAAGTAGGCTTCAAGCGAGCTACCCAGCTGCCTGAAGTCCTTGATCTTGTGGAAGGCGTGCTTTGCCTCCTCATGTTGGGTGTAAATCTTACACATGATTGCGGTAATGGCCTCCCACGGCATGGGCTACCACTTGAGGTGTAGCTCCTGCGTACCCCACTCCTTGACCACATACTTGATGAGCTTGTTTTCAAGTCACATCGTGGCAAGGTCACCCCATTGACTGAGTGGAGCATTCTGGACTTGTAGAACATGCTCCATGCAACTCAGCCAGTCAGTCAGCTTCACACCGTGGAAGAAGGACGTGTTCATGACTGGCTCCAAAGTTGTCAAGGTAGGCAAGTCGCCACTGCCACTGGCAAGGACATCAACACGTTTGGTGTGCTACGATTGCTACTGCATCCGCACTTGGGTCACGCTTTTTAAAGCATTGTCAAGGTCGTTGCATTGGCGGCTTGCCTCATGAGCGGCCAGGCGCTGCAGCCGGCGATCACGGTCGAGGTTCTTGATGCTTTGCCCGACATGGGCCACTAGGTTAGAAAATGCAAACTTCAGCTTTGATGTCGTCAGAGCATTGGGGATAGCCTGTAGGATTTGCATTGTTCGTGCACCTTTACCCTCTGCAGAAGGATACGGTTCACCTTCACGCCTCCAAGGAGTCCCACCTTTTGAAGGAGGGTGTCGTTAGCGATGATGCTCAAGTGGGCACCGGTCTGCCCCATTGCGGCCACATCGTAGGAAGGGAGGTTTGTCCCCTCTCCTCCTGGTGGTGCAGTACCTCCATCGTTGATGGTCATCTTGATTTGGCCCGCTGCCTTGGCAGCCAACTCAGCAAGCCGTCGGAGGTCATCACGAATTGCCTTCGCGGCAACGTCGTCCAGCTTGTTCTCGTGGGAACCTTTCTACATGACTGCTTTTGGCACCTTTGTTGCTCTCGGCAGCCTAATTGCTGTCGATGGGTTCAAGCGATCCGGCGAGCATTTTGCCCTTCTCGAGCAATTGGCTTGAGATTGTCGCTCGACGATGGCAATGATCGTGATCCTCGTCGCCTTTGCCATCTTTGGTGTCGTGCTCTTTGTTGGGGTCCACGCCCAGGTGGTCCTCCTCAAGCGCATCGTCCGTCGCGGTCGGGTCGTCCACGTTTACGTCGACGTGCTCGTCGAGCACTTTTTCAGCTTTCTCATGCTTCTCGGTGTTGCCGAGGTTGGCGCCAGCTGCCTTTGGCGGTACGGTTGCCTTTGGTTTTGTAGTCGTGCTCGCGATGACGGCTCCCAAGACTTGGAGTCTGCCGAGGGTGTGTGGTGAGGCTATCACCACCTTGCGCTTGTTGGCCTTGGAAGGTCCGGCACTTGCCATTCTGTCACCTGTGCAACTAGCACACGAAGACCGTTGTGAGGATCAAGTCACAACTTTGAGGAGGTGTCTTCAGCCGAAGTCTCCTTGCTCTCACGATCGGTGAGGCAATTATGACTTTTACATCTATTTTCATAGGCCGCCACGGTCGGCACAAGCACATGGATTTTGAATCTAGTTTTCCTTAGCAGTGACTCACGGATCGTCCTAGAATCTAGGAAAACAGAAAATCATAACACAAGGGAATAGCAAAAAATGTGAGTGCCGCTCACAAAACAAGGGCGAAGAGTGGGAGAGGAATTCTAGTAATTCCTAATAACTCATTCACTCCTTCTTCTAACTTCTTGTCTTATTCTTGTATTCTTGTCTTCCTTGGCCTCCTTTTCACGTTCCTTGATACCACTCGTGTTCCTTGGCGGCGTCTCCCTTGAGCCGGCAGCGTTGGAAAAGCCGTCAAATATGTTCAAGGGGTAACCCTCCTTCTAATTAGGGTGCTCTCATGCCGTGAGAGTCCCTTTTCTTGGGAAGGGGTGCTGTCCCAGTTTTTTAATGAAGGAGGAAGGAAGAAGTCTTGAAAGGAGGGAGAAAGTTGGTGGTTAGACACTCCCCAACCCCTCCCACAAAAATTCCACTAGCCCCCTAAAGGTAAGAGGAAGCCCAAAGGAAGGAGGAGGGTAAATAATAGCTTCTTAAGAGGTTTCTAATGCAATTTACAGCTCTTGAAATGGATGAGTGTAGACGTTGTGTCCCCCTGTGGTGTTTTTGCTGTCGTTGTAGCTACTCATGGCCTTTTATATCTAGCGTAGCCGCTGGAACCTTCGCACAGTTTTTCGCGAGGGTCGTTTGGCTCCAAGAACCACTGTAACAGGTTGATACTTCAGCTCATCGTTGTCGTCAGAGTTCGCAGAATGGTGTTCTTGGTCCCCGTCAGGGATTTACCTTGTTCACAGGACAGAGGGGCAATCGACATCAACGACCCTGTGCTGGGAGATTGGAATACTTCGAGTCTCCAAAAGCCCATTTTTATTTTTTACCTTATTCCCTGATGATGGGATCCAAACCAGGGGTTTCTTACTTCAAACTCATGAGTTCATAAGAGTTTTCCATCTTAAATACTCAGAGTTTTTCATGAACAAACTTCGAGTTTATGTTTTGTCATTCCAGCACAAAATCATTGCGTACAAGGCACGCTAGCAATGTCGCACCGGGGTTGTCTCTTGCTCTCCCTCTCACCCTCGCTCCCCCTTATCCCCCATCCTTGCTCGCTCGCTTGCAAGGAGGACAAGCGAGGACGAGGGCACGAGGCCACGAGGCCTCACCCTCAAGGCCCTCGCGGCCCCTCAGCCACCGATCGGGCTGAGGCCGCGATCGGCGGCTGGCGGCTGGCTGGCTGGTGGCTGGCCGGTCACTTGGCCGGCTGCCGGCCGTCCAGCCGGCCGGCAGCAAGCTGGCCTGCGGCCAGCGAAGGGCTGGCCGTCAGCCAGCCCTCGCTGATGCGAGGGGTGGTGTGGAACCACCCCTTGCTTCAGCGAGGAGGGAGGGCCGAACTGGCCCTCCCGCTATACCCCTCCCTCCCCTCCCCCCCCCC
>SZWC01018585.1:5148-18813 GCA_023375785.1 Penium margaritaceum
CTGCGGGTAGTGCTGCTGCGGTGCGGCTGTCGGCGGGACAGCCGGAGCTGCCGGAGTGGCAGAGCTGCCGGACGAAGTCGGAGTGTCGGGATCAGCAGCAGCGACGGCGGCAGAGGCGAGGCGGCGCTCCCGCTGACGGCGCATAGTGGCGATGACGCGCGCCTCGTCCGTCGGGAGGGGGCACGTGTACCACCCGTGCCCGGGCTGACCACAGTTGTGGCAGACCGAGCCACCACTGCGGGACCCGGTCGACGACTGCTGCTGCTGCTGCTGCGGTGGACCCTTGCCTTTCTTGTTGCGGTTCTTCTTCTTCTTCCCCGAAGGCGACGAAGTAGCTGTGGCAGGGGAGGAGACAGCCACGGAGGCAACGGCGGGGGAGGCGACGGCAGGGGAAGCAAGTGCCTCCGTGCGATGGAGCTGAGACTCCTGGTGAGCTTCCTCAATGCAGAGGAAGAGCTCGTATGCCCAGGGCATGAGAGTGCCCTGGGCCGCCATGGTGGAGAGGACGTTTTGGGGATAGTGGACGAAGACGTCCGCGTACGCACTGGTGGCGCCGCGCTTGATGGTGAGGAGCGCGGATAGAGGGGGCGGAGCAGACTTGCCGAGACGACGAAGGATGTCCTCCGCCCGCTGCCTGTAGGCGGTGACTGTCTCGGTCTCCCCCATGTGCAGGGAGTTGAACTCCCGAAGCGGACGGCTGATCTCAGCGTCGCTGGACAGGCGATGGGGCCTGGTGAGGACGTGCCACGCAGCTGCAGGGTCTGGGACGGCGCCAGCGGTGAAGTCGCCGAGGAAGGGCTCCAGGGCAAGGCGGGAAGCGGGGGGGGCGACTGGGACAAGGGCGCGGACGGCGCGACCAGCGTCATACAGCTGATCGGCCTGGGTGGAGTCATAGGGCAGGGTGTAGTAGGCCCACAGACCATCACCCTGCGCCCAGATCCGGAAGCTGAGCTCCCAACTACGGAACTGCTCGCCGCTCTGAAGCGGCGGGGGGGGGTGTCTCAAAGTCCTTTTGCCTGCGGCCGACACCCAAAGTGGGGCCAAGGACGGAGGTCACTGTCTGCCGTTGGCATTGAGTCTGCTGCTGTGCCAGGTAGTACGTGGCAGCGGACACAGCAGGGCTAGCATGCCCTGGGGGGATGAAGGAAAGCGGCGCACTGGTGGCACTGTGGGAAGCGACCGGCTGTAGCGCTGCAAGCTGCTGCGTCAAGGCGGCAAGCTGTTGCTGAAGAGCAGCGAGAGGGTCAGGGTGGCCGCCAATGTTGCCAGTGGGCTGCTGCTGCTGCTGCTGCTGCAAAGGCGGCGGCTGCTGCTGCAGGGGTGGCGGCTGCTGCTGCTGCAGCGGCGGTTGCTGCTGCTGCTGCAGCGGCGGTGTCTGCCGCTGTTGCTACTATAGGGGCGGCGGTTGCTGCTGCCGTAGTGGCGGTGGCTGCTGCTGCTGCTGCTGCAACAGCGGTGGCAGTTGCTGCTGCTGCTGGAGCGGCGGCGGCTGCTGCTGTTCCTACTGCGGCGGCGGCGGCTGCTGCTGCTGCAGTGGCGGCGGCTGCTGCTGCTGAAGCGGCGGCGGGTGCTGCTGCTGTTGCTGCAGCAGTCGCTGCAAGAAGGGAGGGGTAGGGGTCCCCCCACCAGAGGAGGACCCCTCATCAGGACTCCCCTCCATTTACTCAGTGTCCCTTGTTTTCTATCCTTTCCCTTTTTTTTTCCTTTTTTTTGTTTTTTTTTTGTTGATGACGTCAGCAGTGACGTCAGCAGTGATGTCAGCAGAGGAGTGCTGACGTCAGCAGCGGTGGACGTTGGGGCCGCTGATGTTGGTGTTGCTCTTGATGCCGCTGCAGCCGTTGCCGCTGCTGCTGCTGCTGTTGCTGCTGCTGCGGTTGCTGGCGCTGCTGCAGGTGCTGCCGCTGCCGCTGCTGCTGCTGCTGCTGCTGCTTGCTTACTGCTGCTGCTGCTTGTGCTGCTGCTGCTGCTGCTGCTGTTGCTGCTTGCTTGCTGCTGCTGCTGCTGTTGCTGCTGCTGCTGCTTGCTTACTGCTGCTGCTGCTGCTGCTGCTGCTTGCTTGCTGCTGCTGCTGCTGCTGTGGCTGCTGCAGTTGTAGTCACAACTGCTGTTGCTGCGAGCTGCTGCGGCTGCTGCAGCTCGCCGCTGCGGCTGTGCGCTGCTGCAGCGGCATGCTGCTGCTGCAGCCCGCTGCTGCGGCTGTTGCGTCCTGCAGCAGCCGCTTGCTACTGCGGCGGGTTGCTGCAGCGAGCCGCGGGGCTGGGGGATTTTTTCTCTGTTGCCCTTTTTTTTTTTCTTCTTTTCTCTTTGTCAGCAGGAAGCAGCCCGCTGTCTGCAGCGAGCAGCGGGCTGCTGCTCGCCTGGCAGCAGCGAGCTGCTGCTCGCTGGCAGC
Source organism: Penium margaritaceum (assembly GCA_023375785.1). NCBI lineage: Eukaryota > Viridiplantae > Streptophyta > Zygnematophyceae > Desmidiales > Peniaceae > Penium > Penium margaritaceum. The sequence goes on from SZWC01018585.1 coordinate 7,538, forward strand.
AGCGGGCTGCTACTCGCTGCTTGCTAGCTGCGAGCAGCGAGCAGCATCAGCCGCGGCTGGCAGCTGCTGCTGCTGGCTGCTGCTGCAGCTCGCTGCAGTAGCTGCTGCAGCTCGCTGCAGCAGCTGCTGCAGCTCGCTGCTGCTGCTGTACGCTGTTGCAGCTGCTGCGAGCTGCTGCAGCTCGCTGCTGCCGCTGCTGCTGCTGCCGGCTGCCGCTGTCGCTACCGCTGCTGCCTGCTGCCGCTGCGGGCTGCTGCTGTGCGCAGCTGCTGCTGCTACACGCTGTTGCCGCTGCTGCGCGCTACTGCTGCCGCTGCCGCAAGCTGCTGCTGTTGCTGCCGCGAGCTGCTACTGCTGCGTGCTGCTGCGAGCTGCTGCTGCCGCCTGCTGCTGCTGGCGGTGTCAGTCACTGCACTTGGGTGACGTTCGCCGCTTGCGTCGTCGCCCGCAGACGTCAGAAGCCGCCTGCCGCTCACCTCCTCGCGTCACGCGTGGGGGTCAGTGCTGCCGAAAAAATTTCGGCAGCATTTCCCCTAGCCCAGTGGCCGTGGGAAAAAATCTGACGCCGCCACCAGGCGGTTCAATGCTGCCGGAAAAAATCCGGCAGCATTTCCCCTGCACTGGCGCGTATGGAGGTCCGCCGGCGTTGTCTGGCACCTGTTCGTCAGTCTTCTGCTGCTGCTGCTACGCTCTGGCTCTGATACCAAAAAGGAATAGCCTAGGCAGCAGGTTGGGGCAGCAGCGTTGTTGATGCAGCGTGCGGGCTTCCACGCTCGTTGCTTAAGTCAGCTGCCCCCTCAGTCTGCTGCTCTAGAGTCTAAGTCTGGAAGCTCTGGGTTTGTTACTCAGAAACGCGCGCGCCAGTGTTAGCGCCAGAAAGCAGCTGAAAACTGTAAGTGACTGAATAGGAATGAACAATGAACAACAATGGGAGACCCCTCCAAGTTCTAGGCCCCCCCCAGCTCTGTAGAGCTTGTTACTCAGTTCAACAGCCAATCAGAAAATAGCTCAGTTCAGGCTGGCAGGTTTTCTCGGTGAGGCCTGCCAGACAGCCGACAGCCCAAAACCCGGGCGTCGTCCGTTTTGCCTGAAAACTGGACCATACCATAATACCGCCGCTGCGAACGCAGCCGTGCGGTCAGAATCTGCTAGAAAAATAGTAGCGAGGAGTTATGGCAGCCTAAACCCAGATAATGCCCACAACGGTTTATGCTGCCACACAGGGCCATGCAACATGCAACTGGGACCCTAGGCAGTGCATGACGATGCAGACGCAATGGAATGCGCTGGAACGCATGCAAGCAGCAAATGCGGTGTCAATGACCGCCGGCAGCACGACCGCCGAGGAGGCCTGCCGATGGAGCTGAGCGCGTCGCCTGAGAGAGGAGGCTCCAGCGAACTGCGAGAAGTCCTCAGCGTGCGTCGGCTCCACCGGACGACACTCCATCAGCGTCGNCGCACACATGTCAGAATCCTACGCCGTCTGAACCTAGACGTGCAGAATCAAAAGACGCAGGCAACGACTGGTCACATGCATGCATCCATTGACTGACAGCGAGTATACAATTTAAAAACATGCAAACGGGCCTCATGCCCAGTCCGCCGAAAGGCGCCTGCAAGACGTAGAAGGAACAGCAAGGAGTCCCGGTGACATCTGGGGCTCTCGAACAGTGGTCGGTCAGCTCCAGACGGGTAGTCCGCCGCCTGTCGTCACGCCGGTGTCACCAGGGCCGCCTGCCTCAGGGATCTGCACGAGTATGGACACGACCGAGTGGTCACAGTAAACTGTACAGGAACGGCACAAAGCACAACACTCCCCCATGACCCGATGGTACGCATGTCCATACGCGTGCAGCATTGGTACAACGACATAGTGAGTGACACAAACAGATGAGACGGCAACGTACATCCCATACTCAACCACTGTCACCCACGGGGCGAAGTCCAACAGAACGAATGGCCACCAAGAACTTTTCGCGGGCAAGTGCCTTCGTCAAGAAATCAGCTCGCTCCTAGTCAGTGCCAACCAACATGATGGAGATCACGCGTCGCTCCACCAGATCAGGAATGAAGTGATGCTCAACCGCAATGTGCTTTGTGCGAGCATGAAAAACACCAGAGTTCTCTGCGATGGGGAGAGCACTCTGGTTGTCGCAACGCACCACAATGGCGGGTACTGACTGCCCAAGCTAAAGAAACAAGCGCTGCAGCCAAACTGCCTCAGCAGCGCCTGCCCCCAAAGCCACGTACTCTGCCTCCGACGAGGTACGTGCGATGCAACCCTGCTTCCCGCTTCGCCAAGACAAAGCGGTACCACCGAGCAAAAACACGTAGCTAGTGCGACTGCGCCCGTCAGGACTCCAAGCCCAGTCGCTGTCAGTGTAGCCGTCAAGAACTACCGAACACTGCCGACGAAAGCAGAGTCCGAGATACGGCGTGGAGACCACGTACCGTACCACTCGCACAGCCGCGTGAAGAACTCTCGCACGTGGAGCCTGCGAGAACTGAGCGAGAAGGTTTACGGCGAATGCGATGTCGGGACGCGTGGTAGTGGCCAGGTACATCAGAGATCCGATGAGACGGAGGTACAAGGTCACGTCCACTGTCTCCCCCAGCTGTGTGGGGTCATCCACCTTCAGGGCATCCTGCCCATCAGGTGTGAGTGGTGTGGAAGCAGTGGGCACTGCACCAAGGAGATCGCTAAAGCGCTCCCCCATGACTCGTGCGTATCGGGTGTGATGCAGCAACAGTGTCCGATGTCTACGATCTCGCACAATCTCCATACCGAGAAACACCGATGCAGGACCAAGGTCCTTCATCCTGTAGGCGGTCTGTAGGACAGCCTTGGCCTCCTTCACGACCTCCAGTGACGGAGACGCGATCAGAAGGTCATCAACATAGACCAGGATGGCGGTAAACCGCTCGGGTGTCGGTAGGATGAAGAGTGAGGGGTCTGCCTCGCTCTGTACGTATCCTGCGCGAGTCAAGGCGCAGTGATCTTCCGGTTCCAACACCGTGGAGACTGCTTGAAGCTGTACAAGGACTTGCGCAATCGCCAGACCTTGTCACCGTCCTCAAAGCCTGGTGGCTGAGCCATGTAGATCTCCTCATCCAAAGAGCCATGGAGGAACGCTTTGTTCACATCCATCTGGTGTAGTTCCCAGTCATGATGAGCTACTACACCGAACAGAGCTCGTGCTGAGGTCATGCGGCCGACAGGGGCAAAGGTGTCAGTGTAATCAACTCCCTCAATCTGAGAGAACCCCTTGACGACCAAGCGGGCCTTGTAGCGTTCCAGTGAGCCATCCGGCTTCACTTTCTTGCGAAAGACCCACTTGACCTGAATCGCCTTCCTTCAGGAGGAAGGTCGACCAGCTTGTAGACTCCGTGCTCTCGGATAGCGCGAAGCTCATCCTCGCAAGCAGCTCGCCAGGCATCAGCATCCTGCGATGAGAGGGCCTCCCTCAATGTGCCCGGGTCCGACGCCATAGAGGCAAGTGCACACGCCTGCGTGGCAAGTGCACACGCCTCAGTGTCTGGCCTGACGGCCACGAGATCAGTTGTGCGTCACAGGCGATATGGAACTCGCGAGTAACCAGGTCGTGCCCTATGGGGCATGCTGGGTGTACCTCTGAAAGCTCAGTGTGGACACTCAGGCCTAAGGCCTTTATGCCTGGATCACCGCTCGCGATGTTACGAGAGGAACGTCTGGGTCCAGAACACGACGCTCGCTGAGCTCCAGAATCTAGTGGTCGAAGGCGACCACCGGGCTCACGGGAGTAATCGGAGGTCGAGGGACGTACCTCAGGCTCAGGAACAGGTACGACCACAGGGACAGGTACGACCACAGCTGGTGAGGGCTGAGACGAGGCAGTCGGAGATGCCGTGCGCGGAGATGCGTGTGTGGGGGACACTGAGCTGGGGATGACAGCGGGCAAGGCTGGCCCGGACACTGAGACAGGAGTGTCAGCCGACGTAGAGACAGGAGTGGGCTGGGCTGGGTCAGACGCGGGAACAGGGGTGCTAGTGGACACAGAGGCTGATGTAGGAGGAGGCGTGGGAGAAGCGGTACCTGTGGGGTGCGGAGCAGGCTGGACAATTGGGATCTCTAGACCAACGGCAATGATAGCCGGATCATCAAGTGCTGGAGCTCGAGAGGGGACTCGAGCGGACACATCAGCCTGGCGAGGAATGGTCGCTGGCGAAGAGGTCTCCCCCATCCGCCGAGGACCCTCACAGGAAGGAACATGAGATGCAGAGAGCGCTGTGATCGAAGTCAGATCACGGTATGTGAGTGACTCAAAAAACAGCGCGTCACGGGACTCAATGACACGACGGCGAGTGGGGTCCCAAAAGCGCCAGGCCTTCGACCGCGGGGAGATGCCGATGAAGGCACACAAGCGACCCCGAGGGGAGACCTTGGACCCCTGCTGGTCCTCGGTGTACCATACGGAGGCCAGGGATCCCCAGACGCGTGCGAGACGAAGATCGGCACGGTGGCCAAACCAGAGCTCGTACAGTGTAACATGATCCAGAAGCGGACCATGCGGGAGGCGGTTCCAGACCCACGTCATGTAGGCGAAGCCCTTGAATGCGAAGGACTCCAAGAGACCGCACTCAGACCGCATGGCGCGGACCGCATCCTCCATGGTGCGGTTCCAGCGCTCAGATACACCGTTCTGTTGTGGGGTAGCAAGAGCGGAGACCTGGTGAAAAATACCGTGCTCAGAAAAGAAGGAGTCCATCTCGCCGAGGAACTCGCCGTCGCGATCCGAGCGAAAGGTATGTAGGGTGTGGCGAGACTGACGCTCAGCCATCACGAGCCAGAGCCAAACCGCAAGGGCGGCGTCGCTCTTCTGATGCAGACTGTAGACCCACCGCATCCGGGTGAAGTCATCGGTCAGCGTCACAACATACCGGCCCCTCTCGGACAGCGACTCGACCAGGAGAGGACCAAGCAGGTCCGAGTCGACCAACTCGAGGGGCCTCAGCGCTCGGGAACGTGAATCAGGGTAAGTGCACCGGTGCATCTTACCCTGAGCGCAAAAAAGACAGTCGGTCTTGGGTGGCTTCTCGAAAGAAGCCACGTCAAGACCAAGAGCGGGCTGTGTCCGGATGAGCTTCGACACGATGTCGGAGTCCACATGACACAGACGTCGGTGAAGCAACCGCTGGTGTTCCGGGGATAGAACACCAGTGACAAAAACGCGACCAGAGGAGGTGGGAGAGCAAGGGAAGGAGGGGCGAGCAATGCGGTACAAATCATCTACGACTGAAGCACGCAAGACAATGCTACGAATGTCAAGAGCAGTCATAATGGCTGAGTCAGCGGTATGCTCAACGGAGAGATCCATCAGAGTGCAGGCACGCATAGACAGCAAACTGAGCTCAAGATCAAACACAAGGAGCACGTCAGAGAGATACAGGGGGCCAGACGGACCATCAAAGCATACAACCCCAACACCATGAACCGGTAAGGACTGACCAGAACCTGTAGAAACAGAACGGACAGTCGTGACAGGACCAAGTACGACAAAGTCACTACGACGACACGTCATGTGGTGGGTGGCACCGGAATCAACGATCCAAGTGCCACCGGAGTCACGACTGGTGGACGTCACTGTACAATGAGCAATAGAACACTCGGCATCTGAGGGACGCTGAGCCGTCAGTGGGAAGGAACGACATACATCACGAAGGTGAGACTCATGAATCCAGTCAGTGCAGTCAGGCCCATCATCATCACATGCGGACTGTGCTCCCCCACACGTGTCATCACGAGTCACGAGGATGGACGAACAAGCAGTCTTTGACCCACTCGACGATGACAACACACTTGCACCTCCCTGAAAGCGAAGCGCCAGAAGATGATGAAGCTCGATGATGGTGCGGTCACGTGGGTCTGGATCACTGCTGCTCGCCGGTGAGGATGCAGGAACAGCTGCAGTCGTAGTCACCGCGCGTCCAAAGGAGTGTGCAGTCGACGTGCCGGACACGGTGCGAGCGGCATGGGCAGCCTGAAGTCCGCGAGTGATGCGCTCCCAGTCGAGCGGCTGCTGGCACTCGGTGTAGCAATGGGCACCTCCACAGTTGTAGCAGTGCACGGAACGGCCACTGCTACCACTGGATGACGACTGCTGCTGACCCGATCCGCGCTTCTTATTCTTCTTCTTCCCCTGGGCAACTGCTGCAACGCCCTGCGTCTGTGTGGGTGTAGACGGGGTCGAAGAGGAGGAAGATGAGGTCGTGATGGAGGAAGGTGAGGGTGACTGTAGAAGGGAAGATGGTGGTAGGGCGAGGACTGCTGCAGCGAGAGAATTCTCCTGATGTGCTACTGCTGCCTCGCGGGCCGACGTCACCTGGAGGAAAAGCTGATGGGCCCACGGGAGCAGCTGCAGGGTGGCTGAGAAAGGCTCAAGAGTAGCGTCACTGTACCGTGTCAATATGTCGGTGTACTCCAGGCGAACTCCGAGCATGATCGTCCGAAGTGCCCACAGTTGTGTGCCCCCTGAGGTCCCCAGGCGCGTGTAGATACGCATGGCGCGTCGCCAGTAGTCCGCAGCAGGCTCCGCTGGTCCCTGACGGAGGGAGTGGAAGGCACGAATGTGTGACGCACGGGTGGCGTGCGTCTCTGCGGCCAGGAGGGACAATGCAAGATCCCAGCCTCCACGAGGATCAGCTCCGGTGCCTGTGCCAGCCTCGCCGAGGAAGGGACGGAAGTCAACAACAGTCTCGCGTGGCATGGCGTAGAGAAGTCCTTGCATGGCTCGGGCTACTGTCAGCACCTGTGCTGGATCTGTAGACTGGTATGGGCTGTGGTAGTAAGGCCACACTCCCTCAGAAGTAGCCCATTCCTGAAACATGATCTCCCAACAGTCAAATCCGTCCTCCCTGATGTACCATGGAGGTGGTGCCTCAAAGTCCTTTGGCTGCCTCTCCGTGGGGAGAGCAGCCGCAGGCTGAGGAGGGCGAGTGACGGGAAAAACTCCTGGTAGAGGGTGGTCACTGGGGAAGTGAGGTGACGGTCGTATCGGGGACACGGGTGGTCGGATTCCTGTCTGCAGCTGACGGAGGGGCTCCTGTAGAAGGCGAATCTCCCGCTCCTGGGAGTCATCCTCGAAGCTTGGCATGAATGGCTCGTCATCAAGGAGGTCCACAGGTGGTGGGGAAACCACACCAGGAGGTGAAGCAGGCGGGGCGCCTGTCACGGGCACCTGAGCCGAGTGCTGGGTGGAGGCCGCAACGCCGACAGCTCCCTCGGAGATCCGCGGAGGATCCGTGGACTGAGCACGCAGGAGCTCAGTCAGCGTGCGGATCGCGTCAGTGTGCTCTCGCTGCAGACGACGCATCTCCTCCTACTGACTGCGCAGGTCCTCAATGGCCTGCGAGCGAGGGCTCAATACCCCTGAAGAAGATGAGGAGGGGTCACCTGGTCCCTTGTCCTTGTCGTCGGGCGACCTCATGTCGCCGCTCACTATGGGACGACAGGTCAACTTTGCCGGATTTCAAAACCGACTGTGTTTCTCGAGGAGCTGAAACGCTGGCAACTTTTGTTGTTTCGGTTGAAAATTTGGCGAAGTGTAACATTGACGTCAGCAAGTGGTTGCTGACGTCAGCACGACCTGATGACGTCAGCAACAATCAATGCTGACGTCAGCTCGTCCCGTCCTTTTTTTTCTCTTGTCACGGTTCTGCTACTACGCGGTGGCGCGCGACAGCTCCGCGGAAGCTACGCAGTAGCTTCTGCCCAGCTGCTGCTGCAGCTACGCTGTCAGCTGCAGCAGCAGCTGCGTAGCTGCGTGTGCAGCGGTGGCAGCGGCGGCTGCGCTGCCGCTGCTGCTGCTGCGCGCGGCGCTGCTGCTGCGCGCTGCAGCTGCTGCTGCCTGCCGCCGCCGCGCGCTCCTGCTGGCTGCCGCCGCCTCGCGCTGCTGTTGCTGCCACTGCTGCGCTGCTGCTGCTGCCGCGACTTCCGCTGCTGTTGCTGTGCCGCTGCCACTGTTGCGCTGCTGCTGCCGACGCCGCTACTGCGCTGTTGCTGCCGCTGCTGCTGCCACGCTGCTGTGGCAGCCGCTGCTGCTGTGCTGCTGCTAAGCGGCTGCCGCCGCCACATCTGCTGCTGCTGCTGTGCTGCTGCGGCTGTGGGGGGGGGGAAGTGGCGGCTGCACGCACCGCAGCCGCCACACACCTCTGCGTGGCGGTACGCGCTGCTGCTGCTGCCTCAGCAGCTGCGATCTCACGTGGTCGGTGGAGTACGCGGACGGCGAACGGCCGTCTCCAGCAGGTCCCAGAAAATCTGCTGCAGCGGTGACTCTCACTGCTACTGCTCTGCTGCGACTCTGCTGCGCAGCTCAGTGAGATCTGTCTCACTGCTCTGATACCATGAGAAAGTGCGTAGAAGCTTCCTAGCAACACGGCCGCTGACCGGGCGTCAGTGCCTAGTCAGACGGTGACGACAGTCACAGTTCGTACATACAACGGCAAGGGTTTGGCTAGGAGACACAAGTCAAAGTGTCAGAATGCTTCAATATAGCATATGCAGAGAGAAATGACAACTGACAGGTCCAGAGCATAAATACCTGCCGCGGCGCACGGTGGGTGTCGCACGCGGCAGTCCAAGAGCTGTCCTAAAACAAGCCCAAAAACACTATTTTGGCCGTAACTCTGCGCACACATGTCAAAATCCTACGCCGTCTGAACCTAGACGTGCAGAATCAAAAGACGCACGCAACGACTGGTCACATGCATGCACCCATTGACTGACAGCGAGTATGCAATGCAAAAACATGCAAATGGGCCTCATGCCCAGTCCGCCGAAAGGCGCCTGCAAGACGTAGAAGGCACAGCAAGGAGTCCCGGTGACATCTGGGGCTCTGGAACAGTGGTCGGTCAGCTCGAGATGGGTAGTCCGTCGCCTGTCGTTGCGCCGGTGTCACCAGGGCCGCCTGCCTCAGGGATCTGCACGAGTATGGACATGGCCGAGTGGTCACAGTAAACTGTAGAGGAACGGCACAAAGCACAACNCTGCTCTGATACCATGAGAAAGTGCGTAGAAGCTTCCTAGCAACACGGCCGCTGACCGGGCGTCAGTGCCTAGTCAGACGGTGACGACAGTCACAGGTCGTACACACAACGGCAAGGGTTTGGCTAGGAGACACAAGTCAGAGTGTCAGAATGCTTCAATATAGCATATGCAGATAGAAATGACAACTGACAGGTCCAGGGCATAAACACCTGCCGCGGCGCACGGCGGGTGTCGCACACGGCAGTCCAAGAGCTGTCCTAAAACCGGCCCAAAAACACTGTTTTGGCCATAACTTTGCGCACACATGTCAGAATCCTACGCCGTCTGATCGTAGACGTGCAGAATCAAAAGACGCACGCAACAACTGGTCACATGCATGCATCCATCGAATGACAGCGAGTATACAATGCAAAAACATGCAAATGGGCCTCATGCCCAGTCCGCCGAAAGGTGCCTGCAAGACGTAGAAGGCGCAGCAAGGAGTCCCGGTGACATCTGGGGCTCTGGAACAGTGGTCGGTCAGCTCCAGACGGGTAGTCCGCCGCCTGTCGTCACGCCGGTGTCACCAGGGCTGCTGCCTCAGGGATCTGCACAAGTATGGACACGGCCAAGTGGTCATAGTAAACTGTACAGGAACGGCACAAAGCATAAGAAGGAGGCTTTTCACTGTTTCTTAGGACATGTTCCGAGTAATAGAAAAAACACTAAAAAAACCTTTGCGATTCGATACGGACACGGGGTACATTGTGACATTGCAGTATACCCCTCATGCCGGTGTATATTGCAACGAAACAATCTACCTCGCGGGCAATCGCAAGGTTTCTTGTAACCAAAAAAACTAAGCATGGGCTTTTCGTGATGAAAAAATGAAAGGCGGGGCGACCTGTGCCAACATTTTCAACGACAGTGGATTTGGTGACTTTGGTTTCTCAACTCGAGGTATCTAGATATTTTCTTCCTTTGGATTGTTATGGGTTCAAAATACACCGGTGCCCATCGTTCTGCTCAATAGAGTAGCGGTGTCCATGCTCGAAAACAGAAAGACGGCGGTGTCCATAGTCGAAAACGGAAAGACAGCGATATCCATAGTCGAAAACAAAGTCACGGAGGTGCCCATGTTTCTTATTGTGCGTGCGAAGACAGGAAAAAAGAAAGTACAACTATACCCATGCCCTCTAAGTCGGACTTCGTCGTCTTCGAGGGCAAGGTGGGCGGTGTTGACATTGGCATCGCCGATGTCAAAACAACCCTCTCGCGAGTTTTGGAGTTCGCAAGTGCGAACTCCAAAACTTGCGAGTTTGCGTGCGCCACATGTCGCTAACCCGCACCCGCCCCCCCCTTTCTACATCCGACAAACCCTATAGTTGAACTAGAGGGTTAAGGTTTTATTTTTTTACTCGCTCGGGTTTCTTCCAGGCCCCGCGGTAGCGGAGCCTGGCAGAACCTCTTTCTTTTATCATAGCGTGCGGCGCATGTCGCAACCCCCCCCCCCCCCCCCCCCCCCCCATATACGACAAGCCCCCCAGTTTCATTGGGGGTTTTGGATTTTATGTTTTTACTTGCTTCTAGTTATTTCCGCCCATAAGACGTCACCCAGATTGCGGGTACGATGCCACATAGATAAAATCACCCCCAAAACAGCAGAAATAGGCGGGTCTTATGTGGTTCTTGTTTTTTTTTTCCGCCACACGGAAACTGTTGCAGGCTCTCGTGGACGATTTCGTCGCGCCGCGTCCCGCCCCCGACACATAGAATCAAAGTCAAAATCAGAGCGTCGGTTCAAGACCTAAACTCTCCGTCGCCATTTCAACTCTGATGCTTCTACCGACGGCGCCTGCTACACCGCATTGTCTGAATAGGTGGCATCAGCGGCGGCAGTTGCTTCAGTTGCTCCACCAGCAACTGCACAAGCGGCAACAGCACTAGTCCCACGCACAAGTGCACGGACCACGGTGACTCCTGCGCCGGCTTGAGCACAGGCGGAGCGGAGAGGGCAGTAACTCTTCTGCTCCTCTCCTTTGTCTTCTTCTCCCTCATGGTAAGCCGTCCGTACTACTTCCCCCGCTTTCCCCCTCCCACTTGCGCACCGGCTATCCCTCCCCCTCCTGTTCGCACTCCCAGTCCTTCTCCGTTTTCCTCTGGCTCCCACGCCCACTTCGCTCCCCCCTTACCCTTCCTCCGACTGCCCTCTCCTCTCCACCCCCCTCCATGTCTTCCATCCCCTCCTCCTCCTCCTCCTCCTCCTCCTCCTCCT
>SZWC01018586.1:0-13701 GCA_023375785.1 Penium margaritaceum
CGAGCTGACTGAACCTACTGAAGAGATGAGACCTTTTCGACCGAAGTTCAAATCAGCACATAACAACATTTGCAGGTGAGGTGGTACTTGAGCTGCTCCCTTAGTCCTGAGGGCGGCTTGGGGCTTCAGAGGACGCGCTTCGAGGCGGCAAGTATGCCTCGCGACAAGGTGCTTAGTCCTCTCTCTTGTGCATCCAGAACCTGCCCTGCGGACAAGGGCAGGTTTGGGCATCTATCTGTCCGCGCCGCAAATTTGTTACAGGAGCATCCTTTAAGGTTTGCGATATTTCCCGGCATCGAAATCGCTCATTGTCTACGGAGAAACCTTGGTTTGTGTCGAGCCGAAGACCTTTTGCACGAAGCACGAGATGCAAACGCTTCTTTGAGTGCAATGCGGTCAAGACAAGCATCGGCGGACAGCCGATGTCGACGAAAGTCAACCTCCCCCAACTAGGGCCTCCACTGGCTTGGTCGGTGTAGGAATCCGGCTGCACCTTTCGCGATCATTCCATCAATCCTTGCAAGTGGCAGCCGTTAGCTGACGAATCAGATGTCTCTAATCCAGCTCGGATCAATCGGGACCATCGGGGTGAGGTGCTGCCGACCACAGTGCCGACGGGCCCAGCTGACCGTGCCCTGTCCTCGTGGACGCCCGACGAGAATTTTATCCTAAACGAGCACGTCATCACTGATCGTGGTGTTCGTCATATGTCAGTCCAAGGTTTCGTTAGAAGTGTGAATGTTAAGAAATAGCCGGCGTCATTTAACGTGCAGGATGGACATTGCCCGCCCGTTTACAGTACATCATGCAATCGTGGCCGCCAGAGACACACTACCGCCGGTCTAACCGGTGAGGGGAGCAAGCTATAAGTTAAGATGGCTGACATGTAAAAGTAGGCTGTCAGTTCCAGTCTGCACCACAAAAGCTAAAATCGGACGATTGCAGAACCTCATTTTCCTCTTCCATAGAGACAGCTGGCCGGCATGAAATGAGCCGGCGACCCTCGATTGACTTCCTGTTTCTGTTGAGGACACCTACAGGGCCATTTTCCGGATGTGGCCATGTTTTTAAATTCACTTACGTCTGCGGCCAACCAACCTTAACCACTTACGTATCTGGCCTACTTTGGTGGTCGACTTACAGATTTGGCCAACTTCACCACTCGGAAACCTACTGCAATGCAGTTAGAGGATAGTCTTACTTGTATGGCCGATGTTTTAGCACTAAGTTATTGATTTGGCCATGCTTTGAAGTCGACGTCAGAGGGCTCTGACAGGGTCGCAGCTCGCACATGTGACCATACGTGCATGGTTCGCTGTCGACCCCCCAACCCCCCCCCCCCCCTAAGCCCGTCCACCGCCCATTTTGTTTCTGCTCTATGGTCGGCGAAGGCGCCATGGCCCACCCTAGAGGCAAGAGAAAAATGGTTCATCGACGGAATGAACAGGGAGAATGGGTTTGCATCATAGTCCTATGCGCCTAGCGGACTCAACAATTTTAGTAGGTCTCATGTGACACATAAGATGAGTATATTTGGCAACAGAAATACCAAAAGCCAACTTGTGTTGACATTAAGGTTACGTATGGATACAAATAGGTTCATGTATTGATATCAACATATACAAAAAAAATCGAAAATAATATCGATACTCACATCAATAGTTACATAAAGAAAGGTGAGGATAAAGAGTACGTGAATACATGGACAAATGAATATGTACATCAATAAAAACTTATATTTCGATGTAGATATAATTCATATATTTTCATCATTAAACATGAATAAAACTTCTTTGATTTATATTCGAATAAATATGCACATGTAGATTCATAAACATAAACATAAAAACAGTAAAATCTTTAGAAATATGAAAATAAATTATAATTTATATTTAGATAAACATCAATATAGATAGATATTTGAAATGATTTTTATTGACGTAGACATTGACTTAAATATAGAAATGGTTATACTTATGTATATGTATATGTATCTGTACATGTATATGTATATGTATATGTAGATGTACATGTACATGTACATGTACATGTACATGTACATGTACATGTACATGTACATGTATATGTATATGTATATGTATAAGTATATGTATATGTATATGTACATGTACATGTACATGTACATGTACATGTACATGTACATGTACATGTATATGTATATGTATATGTATATGTATATGTATATGTATATGTATATGTATATGTATATGTATATGTATATGTATATGTATATGTATATGTATATGTATATGTATATGTATCTCCTCCGCTGCTCGCCTTCATCGCGATGGCTGGCACGCGGCTGCTCCCTAAGGCGACGGCAATCGTCCTTGCCTTTATAGCCGTCACTGCTTCTGCCGCCATCGGCCACTGTGACGCGAGCGGCAGGAGCGGCAGCATCAGCACTGGAGGCAGGGGCGTTAGCAGCAGCAGTAGCTCTCGCAGTGGTAGCACTACCTCTCACACCCTGTCTGAAGCTGTGTCCACAAGAGCGGATGGCGTGCCTTCTGCCGAGCCACAGACTGCGAAGGAGGTCTTCGCGTGGTCCGCGAAGATCTTGAAAAAGGTGGAAGATGCGAAGAGCAGAGCTGCAACAGCAGTCGCTGCAGCAAAGCAGAAGGTCGAAGCAGCAAAGGGCAAGGAAGAGTGGGAGGCTGCGGAGGTCGTGCGCTCTCTCACGCTCAAGTCACGCAGCCAGACCGCCATACACTCCCTCGCTCTGCTGGCGTCATCCCACGTCAGCGCCGCGACGCGGGCTGTCGTGCTGGCGGGCATGGCCGAGCAAGGGGCCGCAGACGGCAGGAGGCTTCGTGGGGGCGGTGACGGCATAGGTCGTCTTGCTGATCTGGCCGGACCGAGGGTGTCAGAGGCGGTCGCAACGGCCCGGCCGAAGCTTGTCGAGGCGCATGCGTGCGCGGCGCAGGCTGCGGCGCTGGCGGCGTCCATGGGCGGGTTGTGAGCACACAGCGATGGGCGCACGTCGCAGAAGAGTGCTGTGTGGCACGTTTTGCAGAAGAGTGCTCGTGCTGTGTGGCCGGAGCGTTCGTGAGCACACACGGCAATAGCTTCGGGGTGGGGAGAACGGGGGTTGGGTTGCCGGAGAAGCTGCAGGAGCCTCGCACGTACGGACTTGAACGCACTTCTTGCGGGTCACGCGTGCGCGACGGAAGCCGGTCAGCGTTCGGCACGCTGCAGTGCGGGTTGGCGGACCCGGTGGTGGCGCAGGGCCACCAAATGCCGTCCAAGGCCTCGGCCAGCGTAGATTACCTCAGGCGCTAGTGCAGCTGCAGGAGCAGCAGTGGCGGCTGAGGTAGCTTACGCTGGCCGAGACCTTTGGACGGCATTTGGTGGAGTGACGGAAAGGGGAGTGATGCTGAGCGTTGCGTGTACTCGTCTCCTTTCATCTCATCTCATCTCACTTACTGCGATGTGGTGAGACGAGATGAATCGAGACGAGGGCAAACGGTCTTCGGCATGCTCTTCCTTTTCCTTTTCTCAGCCCCCTTCATGTCAATCTTTCCGTTTGTTTTTGTTTTCTCTCGGACAAGCAGCAGCCTGACGGCAAGACATGACCCTGCAAGGCCGTTTGGTGGACGTCGGGGTCTTGGGCGAGATGGGTGGGCGGAGGGGTGCGCAGCACACCGAGAAAGCACAGGTCGCGCTCTCCGTTCTCCTCTGCTACAGATGATGCTCTTGCTGGGCTTGACAGTGGTGGCAGCAGCAGTGGCGGGGGCAGCAGCAACAGCAGCAGCTGCAGCAGCTGCGGCAGCAGCAGCAGTAGCATCGGCGGCAGCAACAGCAGCAGCAGCAACAGCAACAGCTGAAGCAGCTTGCTAAGTGCGATGTGGCATACGGGCTTGTCTGTGCTGCGCATCTCTCTACTCTCCCTGGCCGTTTGTCTGGCTCAGTGGGTGCCGCCGTCTGTGCTTGTTCACTGGGTTGGACATGGGAGTGGCCAGTGGAGTAGAGACATGCACAGTGGAGACTAGGACCAGCTGTAGGGCCAGAGGGATCGAAGAGAATGTTTGAGTGCCTCACTGTTTCCGTTTTACTGTATCAGTTTATGTCCACAAAGTGTGAACTTTCGTCGAACTGCTCTCATTTGCCGAGGCTTGGGAGGGGGGATGGGAAGGAAAAGGGGGGGGGGGTGACGGACTTCAGAAGTCCAAGTATGTCTCATCGTTTTCTCAAGAGAGAGGTTACTGAAATAATTTGCAACTGAAAATCTGTTCACTTATGTGTTCACTTGTTGCTTGAACTGTGCACACTAGCCAGATATTATTCCATTGCACATCTTCCATGCTTCTGCATCCATGTGGGAGAAAGTGATGAAATGCAACCCCCTCTGTTGGGGGGGGGCATAATCTGAGCAGCAAAACACGCGTTCCATCCTTAGCACGGAAGAGCTTTCATGCAGGCCTAAGGAGATGAATAATAATTAGTTGCAAACTCAGCACTTGTCATTGAACAAGAACCCTGCAGTGATCTTGTGACTCACTTCTCCCTCTCATGGTCTTTCAATGAAATGGATACCGCCACAGAAGATGACACAGCAAAAATCTGAGTCAGTTGCAGTATGCATAAAGCAACTGAACAACATGCGCATGATGTCATTTTCGTCATGATAGCTAGACGACCTCTCCTGCGACGCCACTCATCATTTCAGACAGAGAGCTTTGAATGTACGTAACCAAACTAATACAAACCACCAAGGACATGAATGCCTCACGAGTGCTGGATCCATAGCTATGGTGCCAAGCCGTGATGGACTGAGTGCAAGCTTGATCACAGCTCGCCACGATGTCTGCAATCCTCGGTTTGAGCAAACCAATGGTGGGTGATATTGACAATAGCTAATGTAGAATGCAGGAAGAAGGTCATCGCCGAACCAGTTTCAGTTGCGTTCTTCAAAACCTGAATTTTTTGACATGCAAGTGCTGACTGAATCATGAGGGCTTTGATCCATCGTAATGCAGATGGAGCAAATCTCACAACAAGACGGAGAGTAAGAAACTAATCAGATGTCAGCAATGTGACGTGGATAGCGTGTCACATGCGTTAACATGTTTGGTTGATAGCAAGCTACAAATTTCTTTCACCATCACACGTCATGCACGGCAAAGCTCCAGGTCTTGCAGCCAGTTCTTCATGAGTTGAAGGGTCTCCACCGTGTCGTCATTCATGAGAGGACGAAAATCGGAGTTGGTGTGCATAAGAGACGAGGGCTCGCTGGATGCCAATGTAGGCATTACTAGGAGCAGACTCATGGCGGCCGCGAAGAGGATGGGCATGGCCTTGTGCTGGCCCATTAACAATGCCATCATTTCATCATTGTCCTCCAGAGGCTCATGCTGACAGGAGGCGTCAAGTTGGCAGCACAGTGGGTGATGCGCACAAGAGGCATGTGGTGCCATAAGGCATGTGCACTTACAGGGAGCTCTGCACCGAACCTGGAGTTCCTCTGTGCCACTAGAGGCAACACAAAGGGCAGAGATGGTGCCCATGCGGACCACAGGAGGCATGGCGCTGTTGGGGGTTTCTTTTTCTGCTGCTTGTGCTGCTTTCATGGCTTCTTCCAAAGCTTCCTCTGCCTTAGCTGCTACTGCTTCTACTACTTCTGCTGGTACATCAGTCAGGGTGACCTCTAGACTCATCCCCACTCACTCGTAGGGATGCCGTAATGCTTGATGGCTACAACAACAGCGTCCACCTCAGTTGGCGCTTCCTCATGTCTGTACGTGATTTTTTGTGGTGGCCAGCTCCCGAAGACCATTTTTGCGGTGTTCTCCGGAGTTGTTCACGACTCAGTTTTGCACATGTGTTTTTTCTGCACCTGGTGCTTCTTTTGGGTTGTCACTCAAACAGCCGAGCAGCTTGCACAACTTACGTATTCTATTGAGCAAAAGTTTAACAGCTTTGCGATAGGTTCTGTTTTCCACGATGTTGGTGTGCGAGTCACGGTGACCTTTGGACTTGTGGCCATGGCTTGCTGGGATGCCGGGACACTTGACGGCCACCTTCACAGCATCAGCACCAGCCGGCACAACCTTACTTGCTCCGTAGAGTTTTCTCGGTGACCACCTCCCGGGGTCCATTTTCTAAATGACGTTATCCTTGCTCGTTCATGATCCAGATGCGTAGAGTTTCTGTTCCTGCACCTGGTGGTTCGTTCGGTTTGTCATTTAGACAACGAGGAACTCGTATACCTTTCGGGTTCTCTCTAGCTGTTGTTTTGGAGCTTGCACCTGGGTAAGTCTATTTTCCACCTGTTGGTTGGGCTTGTGTGCTTTGTTGCACACGTGTGGATGAGACTATACCTACACGCTGATCTGTTTTTTTCCTTATCCAACTTCTATGTATCAAGGCATATCTTTGTGGTATCTCCACCTTTAAGTGCACCGTCTGTCATGTTACGTTCTGTGCAGCGTGCCCGCTTACACAAAACTTGAAGGGTTCCTCTATTCCCTCATGGTATCAGAGCAGTAGAGAGACACAAGTGCCTACTCCCACCATGCAGCATGCAGCATCGGCAACAAAAGCTTCTTGGCTGGTCTGGACTGGGCTTGGTGGGGCGTATAGGTCCTGGGAACGTGGAGGCCTTGAGCTGAGGGCTCATGTCACGCAGTCCTCCCGCAGAGCCAGATGTGGAATTTTGCCATTTTTTCTTGGCATTTTCCCTCATTGTGGTGGCCTTCTTGGGGGAGACGTGAAGTGGGAGTGGGGACATCTTAGGCCACCATAGAAGCAACAGCAACAGCCAGTGTGACAACTACAACATCGTTGTGTTGACTAGTAGTAGCAGCAGTAGCTGCATCAGCCGCACTAGCAATAGTGGCAGCAATAACTATGGCAACCTCTCTAGCAGCAGCAACAGTCCTGCCCGTAGCAACAGATGAGCAGCAAAGGCATCAGCAGCAGAAGCAGCAGCACTAGTAATTGCAGCAGTTGTTGCTACATCTGCTGCACTATGAGCTACAACAGAGCAGCAGAAGTAGTAAATGTTGTGTGCTTGTTGCGCACGCAACAGCAACAGCGGCTGCTGCATCAGCAGCACCAGCAGCAGCAGCTACACCAATCGCATTGACAGTTATAATAGAGCAAGAGCACCAGTAGCAGAAACGCTAGCCAACGTAGCAAGCTTGCTGTGCACACAGCAGCAGTAGTGGCAGCAACCTTGTTATGCGAACAGCAATGGACCAGCTGCGCAAGCAGCATCCACAACAGGCACTAGAAGCTAAAGCAGCGGCTGTTTGCGGAAAGCTGCATCGCAGCTTTTTGCACCCCCTGCTCTGTCAGTCAATGGAGTCATTGACTGACCAGATCATCCATCAAAAAGCTCGTCGATAAACAAGCTCATGGATCCACGAGCTCTTCTGCCCTAGAGATTCGAGCTAGCTCACCCAAAAAGGAAAGGAGAAAAAGGGGGGGTGTACCCTTGGCGCGCCAACTACAGTCTGGGTGAACCGGGATGCAAATTTGTCCAGGTCTTTCATTTTTCTTCTCTTCTATTTTAATTCTTAAGCTTTTTTTTTTCTTCTCTTTTTCCCCTTGATCAAGACCCAGGCATCTGGGATTTGTCCCGGAGCCTTAGACAGACCAGTCATGGGAGACCAGTTTTAGGTCTTGTCTTTTATAAATTTTCGCTCCCTTTCTTTCGGCCGAGACCCTTGCGCGTGGGAGTCTGAACCCATGCAGTGGGAGACCATCATTTTCATGATGTTGGTTTTTCCATCACCCGCGCTGACATCCTCGGTGGTGGCTGTACCCCACCCGACGTGGCATTGGCTTCCCCCAATGCACTACCCTGTCCTCCATGTGCCACCTTCTCCATCCTACACCCCCCCATCATGTCTTTAGCCAGCAGCTCCATCTTTCTCTCCTCCACCAGCTTGGCCCTTTCATGAGGCACTGCATGGTCCAGACGCACTTGCTCCAGCCTCCACCGTCCCTTCCCTTCCTCGGCTTCCGGTTGTCCCATCCAGTGTGAGTTCAGCTGTCTAATCCGGGGGTCACCATTGTTTGTCGGATGGATCCCTTCGGGGCGCGTCAAGTTGTGGGGCTGTGTCGCCTGTGGAGTAGATTGAGCATAGGCAATCGTTCACCCTGTTGTGTCTTCTTGCTGTGACTTCTGGTCGTGTTAAGTGATCTCTCACTCTTGTTTGCAGTGTTGTGCAGTGTCATGTGACTGCTCCGTCTCGTGTGTGGAGTGGCTTCAAGATCATCGACCCCGGAGCCTCTCATCACATGAGATTTTCTTGTGCCACATTTTTCATGTTGGGACCTTTTGGTGACATGCGCTTTGTCCACACTGGCTCTGGGCAGATGTTGCCAGTTCAGGGCCAGTTCAGGGATGTTGTGCATTTAGTTGGTCCATTGGGTGACGTCTTGTTGGACGATATCCTCTGTCCCTGCGTTTGAGGTCAGCTTGCTGCCTTTCATTGCCTTGGAAGATCACTGCATGAACTTTGTTTCATATCTTGGCATTGGCATTATTTCGTGGTCGTTTGGCCATCCTCTTTTCTGTCTTATGCATTGTGAAAATGTGTATCATATGCTCTTGTTTTCCCGGTCACCCGTCGCCACTGCCACCACGCATGTACATGTTGCTCCCTTGCTTTCCCCCGCGCACACACTTTTGCTCGATAACTGCCTGTGTCACATGCTGAAAACCGCCATCCATAGCCTCCTACGTCATTAGCCTGTTGATGGTCTTGACCCTGACACATTCCCTAGGTCGTGCACTGCTGACTACCTTGATTTTACACAAGGCAATATTCATCACCCTACCTTCCCATCTTCTGACTCTCGCATGCTGCATCCCCTTGCCTTTGTCTAGCTGGACGTCATGGGTCCTCTCCATGATGCATTTCTGGGGGATGTTCGGTGGCACGTCTTGCGTCTCATGGATGACTTCTACCGCTTTTATTGGATCATTGCCCTTCACCAAAAAAACGATGTCAGGCCCACGTTCAAATCTTGGCTTGTCCAAGCTGAGCGTGCTTGCCAGCATAAGCTCTCAGGTTAAAGCTATGATCATGGCGGGGAGTTCATGGGTTCCACATCCTACTTCCTCCAGTCTGAAGGGGTGTACCTGGAGCTCTGTGCTCCATATACACAACTGCAAAACGGAGTATGGGAACGTTAAATCACACTCTCATTGACAGTGTTCACACCCTTCTTCTCCAGTCTGACCTTCCTCCATAGTTTGCGCTCTATGCTATGTCTTACATGACGTGGGTTTGAAACCGTGTTCCCCATTGTCCACTACCTTGTCATGTCATGTTGTTTGAGCAATGGTATGGTCATCGTGCTGAACTTCACCTTGCTCATGTCTGGGGTAGCATCACCTACTTTTGGCTCCCTGAGGACCAACATGATGGTAAGCTGCCTCTTCAAGTTCGTTTATGTAATTTTCTTGGTGTCTCTTCTCAGTTAAAAACCTGTCACTTTTAGGACCCAGAGCGTGGTCCGGTTGCGGAATCTTATGATGCTCTCTTCTTTGAAAGCACCTTCTCTTGCAACATTGCTTGTTCTGTCCCATCTCTTGTGCCTTTCTCTTGTCTAGGGGTGTCTATAGAGTATCCTTAGGTAATGGTTGCGCTCCTTATCCCACGTCTGCAATGTTGCCTACACCATCTCTTATCTGCGTCTACTTGGTGACTTGCATCATCTCTTCGTGCATCTGTATCATCACATGTGCCATCTCTTGTCACGTTTATGTCATCGCCTTTGTTATCTCTTGTCGCATCTGCATCGTTGCCTATATAATCTCCAGTCGCATCAATATTGTCACCTGCATCATCTCCTATCCCACTTACATCATTGCATGCACCATCTCCTGTCACATTAACGTTGTCACCTGCATCATCTCTTGTCACACAAGCACCATTTCCTGAATTATTTCCTGCTGTATCTGCATCAACTCCTGTTGCGTCGCTGTCTATGTTGCCGGTTGTGGCCCTAATCGCATCCTCGTAGCCTCCTATCTCATTGCCGTTCATTTACATGCCAGATGGTCGTCTGAGACCATTGCAGTCTGCACCTCAGTATGGTCCGCCTGCCAGTCATACAGCCTTGGCTTGTCCCTTTGGGCCTGTGTAGACAGCCCATCTAGTTTACAGTGGTGTCGTTGAGTCCACACAGCCTACTCTTGCCTTTGGTCTTGACGCTCTTGGTCCGGTGACGGCTGTGGCATTGTCTAGTATCGCTCTTGGATATTCTCTCATCACTGATGAGTTCTACAGAGCCATTGGAATAGCGGGGTATACTTTGCCTCTACCATATCCCTTCGTTGCCACTGCACTCGTTGCGAGTGGCACCACAGTTCAAGTGCCTGAACCAAGCATAGTGCAACAAGTACTCTCAACTGCAGATGCAACACTTTGAGAGCAGGTTCTGCACTAGGAACTAGCTACGACTGAGGAGTAAAAATTTTATGAGAAGGTGAAGCTCCCACCTGGTTACAAGGCCATGTCATCTCATTGGGTATTTTGAAGGAAAGAGAAGCCCAATGGCTCAATGGAATGGTACAAGGCCCGTCTCATGGCCAAGGGATTCTCCGAAGTGCCTGGTGTGGAGTTTGATGCCACCTTTGCTCCTGTTGGCATGTACAACACTGCAAAGGCCTTGTTGCTTAAGGTGGCATAACATGATTCTGAGCTCCACCAGATGGATGTGAATCATTACTTCTTACATGGAAATCTTGACAAAAATGTCTATCTTATCCAGCCTCCAGGGTTCAAGGAAAGCACATACAAGGTATGGCACCTCCGAAAGGCCTTGTATGGCCTAAAGCAATCTCCACGTTGTTTGAATTTTGAGATCTTTGCTGCCTTTGAGTAAGGATGGTGTCACCGCAAAATAGTCAACCCAACTCTATTCATGAGTGCTTCCCCTGTACCCTTTGTCGTTGTCTTGGTCTATGAGGAAGACCTCTTGATTGCGTTTCCTGACCCTTAGGCTATCCAGACTGTGAAAGATCTCCTCTAGTCTGGGTACATAATGAAGGATCTTGGTCTAGCTTATGTCTCCTTAGGAATGGATATTCAGAATAATCGCCAACGTCAAGCTGGTCATGTCAGGATTCTTGGGAAGCTTTTGAGAGATCTATTGGCCATAGTCTACTTTGCATCCATGCCTATGATGCCCACTGGGCAGATGCTTCTCACATCAGCTTGCCCAGCTCGTGTGGAGGAGACTAGCAATGCCAAGGCTTACCTTTGATGTGCCTTTGTGTTCCTTGGGACCATAACACCTGCAGATGCTGCCTTTTCTGTGAACTTCGTGCAGCATTTCTCACAGCATCTGCTTCAGCTCCATCTAGATGCTACACTACACATTTTTTGATATGTCATGTCTACCCCATGCCTAGGCTTGTGCTTTCACGTGCAACCGTCTGTGGTTGTTGACAGTTACAATGACAGTGCTTGGGCCCACGATTGCGATGCTGATAGCCAATTTGGCTACATCTTCCTTGTCAGAGGCACAACTGTCTCATGGAAGAGTGGCAAGGAGAGTTGTGTAGTGCTGAGATATACTGAGGCTGACTACATCACATCGGGGACTAGGGTTTGTGACATTTTCTGGTTGTGCTATCTCATGGAGCAGATGCGTCAGCCCATCCGCTGCATCAATATCCGCTGTAAAAATGAAAGCATTCGCCAAATAGTAGAGCATGATGGTATGTGTCACACGCAGACAAAGCACATCAACATGGAGCATCACTTTGTATGGGAGCATGTTTCATATGGCAATGTATGTGTTGTGGGTGTGGACATGAGACAGCTGCGTGCAAACTTCTTCACAAAAGTGCTGTACAACAAGGATGTCAAGTTTCCAATGCATGATGTAGGCTTCTTGTTTTGCTTCTACTACCACGTGATTTGTGTCCCACTCTTTTTTCTTCGTCTCTCCATCCACAGTTCTTGCGTGGCCCTGTTTTCTGACCCTTCCTGTGCGCTTTCATTGTCATCGTTCCATGACACTTTTTTTCTTGTGGTGATTGGCGTCTGCGGGTCATGGGGGAGTGTTGGTGTGTCAATCATGGTGACCTCTGGACTTGTGACCACATTTTTCCGGGATGCTGGCACACTTGACGGCTACCTTGACAGCATCAGCACTAGCTAGCGCACCCTCACGTGGTCTCCAGAATTTTCTCGATGACCATCTCCTGGGATCCATTTTCTTAGTGGCGCTGTCCTTGCTTGTTCATGATCCAGTTCCGTAAAATTTCTGTTTCTGCACCTGGTCCTTCTTTCGGTTTGTCATTCAGACAAATAAGGAGCCTGCACACCTGCCAAGTTCTCTATAGCTGTTGCTCTGGAGTTTGCAGCAAGGTTAGTCTTTTCTCCACCGGTTGGTTGCACTTGTGTGCTTTTTGCACAAGTATGGGTGAGACTACATGTACACACTTCTCTGTCTGTTTTTTAACCAACTTCTATGTTTCAAAACATATCTTAACCATCTCTCCACCATCCACAACACCATCTTTCACGTTGTGTTCTATGCAGCGGGCCCTCTCACACATGATGTTACTTGAGGATTTCCTGTATTCCCTACATGCGCGCTTGTGGGCGAGAGGATATCATTACACATGTGTTTTTTGTTTGAAATAAATACACTCTTACACACCTTCAAGCATATCTTTGTCATGTTTCCAGTGTTTCAAGAACCTTCTATCACATGGTGTTCATCATAATGTGCTATCTCCCATAACACATTTCTAAGAGTGTTCTCTCGTTCCCTTGTGGTATCAGAGGTGTAGAGAGACTGTGTTTGCACCCCACCATACAACACGCAACAGCAAAAACGTAGATGTTTGGGCGAGTTATGGTTAATCACCCCTCTTTCATACATTTCATTACCTATGTATACAACTCCTCCATTATCTTCACTTCTCAGAATTTTACTAGTTTGCTAGTTGACATCACCAATTTCTTATTGAACAGATGTAGTTTGTTTCAAGATAAATTTATAATCATTTATAGTGATTTTTATCAATTTTTCTACATTCATTGAAAAGTAATCAATGATTTGTAGGGTCACCTATTTGTGTCCTATGAATGTCTTAAGGGTATGTTTGTCCTACATAGCATGTGATCAAGTTCTAGGAACGGAATAAAGTTCAGTTTTTGTAGGAGAAAAGGACATGCAATCATTTTTCTGAAAGTCGGCAAGTGCCGTGAGCGTAATTTGTTGAAAGTCGATTGTCCCTCCCCTCCATCCCAAGACACCGCGAGTGTATTGGGGGAGTGTATTGCGGAGTGTATCTTGCGAACGCTAGAAAAATTGCACAAGTGTATTCGTACACTTGTGTACAAAAACGACCTCCCTCCATATACACTACCCGATAAACCCCCCAAAATACACTTCGACATCGGAGGAGGAGATGCAAGTTGTCTCCATCTCCCCCTCCAAAATGTGAAAGTGTGTTGGGGTAGTGTATCTGTGAGTGTATCTGATAGACACTGTTACAAATACACAAGTGTATTTCCAAAGAAATTGTTCCAAAATTCATTTCGCCGTCGATCTACATACGTCCACGGACTCCGTAAAGAACAAACTGTAAGTATTTTCTCGTACGCACATTGTCCCATGAGCACCTCTCATTCGAAAGATTACAAAGCAAAACCTTAAACATGTCCCTCCTCCCCCCCCCCCCCCCCCCCCCCCCCCCCCCCC